>JAGKTI010000907.1:0-107145 GCA_018397915.1 Birgus latro
CAGTAGGCCTAATCCACCTGTCTGTATTTCACATTGCTCACTGTGCTCCAAGACACTGTCACACACAGCCTCAGGTACTGTGTGTGTGTGTGTGTACACCCAGTAGGCCTAATCCACCTGCCTGTATGTCACATTGCTCATTGTGCTCCAAGACACTGTCACACACCGCCTAAGGTACTGTGTGTATTTACCTAATTGAATTTACCTAATTGTGATATACAGGAAATGAGCTACGCTCGTGGGGTCCCGTCTCTGTCTCAATAAGTCAAATTTAGCTTTAAACTCGTTTAAGTTTTTAGACTGGACAATCTCTTTGTCCAGTCTATTCCACAGGTCTATGCATCTATACGGAAAACTATATTTCTTGATGTCCTTCAAGCAGCGCGGCTTCTTCAGTTTCAGTCCATGTCCTCTTGTTGCTCTCTTAACCCATAAGAACAGATCTTCTCTATCAATTTTATCTACTCCCATCATGGTCCTGAACACTGCAATCATGTCACCCCTCTCTCTCCTTTCCTCTAAGGATGGCAAATCCAGTCTTTCTAGCCTCTCACTATATGACAGATCTGCCAAACTGGGGACCATCTTGGTTGCTGTTCTTTGTATTCTCTCAATCTTGTTTATATCTTTCTTTTTGTGTGGGGATAACCTGGGGCGGATCATGGCCACTATCAGTTTTTTCATCATCTCTTCATTCATGTAATGGAATGCCACTCTTATGTTGGTCAAGAGTTTATATGTCTCTCCAACTATCTTGTTGATGTGTTTTTCAGGTGACAAACTATCCTGGATCAGCACTCCTAAATCTTTCTCTTCTCTCGCTTTTGTGATTGGTTCGTTACCCATCATATAGTTCAGTGATGGTCTCTTGGTGCTTTTACCCATTTCCAATACTTTACATTTTTTTGCGTTGAATTTCATTTCCCACATCCGGCTTCAGTCATGTATCCTATCCAGATCCTCCTACAGCATTTTACAGTCCTCTTCAACCTCTACCTTCCTCAAGATCTTGGCATCATCAGCAAACAGACTTGCATAACTGTTTACTCCATCTACCATATCATTTATGTAAATCAGGAACATTACTGGTGCCAACACCGAGCCCTGTGGGACACCACTTGTTACTTCTCTCCATCCAGACATCCTGTCCTTTATTACTGTCCTCATTTGTCTGTCTCTCAAAAAGTCTTTCATCCATTCCAGGAGGTTACCCTTCAGTCCTCCTATATGCTCTAGTTTCCACATTAGTCTCTTATGGGGTACCTTGTCAAAGGCCTTCTCCAAATCTAAATATACACAATCCACCCAACCGTCTCTCTCCTGCAGCACATCAATCGCTCTTGAGTAAAAGCTCAACAAGTTGGAAACACATGACCTTCCACTTCTAAATCCAAATTGACTTTCAGTCAAAATATTCATCTCTTCCAGATATTTTATTCACCTATCTTTCAGAACCTTTTCGCACAATTTTGCAACCATGCTGGTTAGGGACACTGGTCTATAGTTCAGGGGTTCTTCCTTGTTTCCTCTCTTATAAATTGGTACCACATTTGCTCTCTTCCATTCCCGAGGCACTTTCCCTTCTTCCAGCGAACACACAATTAAACTGTGAGTCTTATCTGCCAGTTGGTCTCTGCATTCCTTCAGTACCCAATTTGAAATTCCATCTGGTCCTGGGGCTTTCCTTACATCTTGAGTTTCCAGTAATTTGTACACTTCCTGTACTTCCACTTTTATATCTTTTATCACTACACTCCTAGTCACTCCTTCCCCCTCCACAAACTCCCCTTCATTAGTAAAAACTGATTGGAAACGTTTGTTCATTATTTCAGCTTGCATTGCCGCATCATTATAGACCTCTCCTTCTACTTTCAGTTTGGTGATTCCTTCCTTTTGCTTCAATTTGTCATTAACAAATCTATAAAACAGTTTGGGTTCATCCTTACATTTGTCGATTATACCTTTTTCAAAGTTCCTTTCTTCCTCTCTACGAATTCTTGTATATTCATTTCTAGTTCTTTTATATTCTTCCTTTGTTCTGTTATTACCTCTCTTTCTCCATTTGCTCCATGCCATGTTCCTCTCTTTTTTTGCTATAATACACCTTCTATTAAACCACTCCTTTTTCCTGTATTCTTTCCCACTTACTCTTGGAACATATTTATCCACTCCTGAATTATAGAGGTCTAGAAAGATATCCCACTTCCTCTGAATCTCTCTTGTTTCTCTGAATTTTCTCCAATCTGCATTTTCAAAAAATTTACTCAATTCTGTAAAGTTTGCTTTCCCAAAGTTGTATCTTCCCTGCCTATGGAGCTCATCTCTTGGCACCACGTTCCCTATTATCATCTGGAACTCAATGACCACATGATCACTTTTTCCCATAGGACACATATATTTCAAGGATTCAATTACGTCAGGTTCTTTGGTTAGCAGTAAATCTAATCTTGCTGGGGTGTCATCACCTCGGAATCTTGTCTCTTCTTTGACCCACTGCGTCATTACATTATTCATCACAATGTTTAACAATATAGTGCCCCACGAATCTTCGCCACCTCCTGAGTCCCATTCCTCCCAGTTCACCTCTTTACAATTAAAATCACCCATTAGAATTATATTGCTGCTTTTCTCAATCACTTTCTGTAGGTAACTAACCATGTCTGACAACATCTCCTGGTATTCATCATCAGTCCATGCTCTTGTCTTAGGTGGAACATATACTACTGCTATATCTCTATTACAGTTCTCTCCAGTTTCTAATTTCATGTTTATCACTTCAGCCCTACCCTCTCCCATTTCCACAGAATCTATATTTAGGTTATTCTTCACTGCTATCATCACTCCTCCTCCCATTTTATCTTTTCTGTCTCTTCTCCACAATTTGTATTTGCCATTTCCCATATGGATATCAATATTCTCCCTTAACTTGGTCTCTACAAAGCACATAACATCAGGTTCTTGTACCCTCAAGAAATCGTTGATTTCTAACATTGCCGATATTAATCCATCAACATTAGTGTACGCCACTTTTAAACTTTTTTCGTTATTACTTATACCGTCTTTTCTCCTCCTCTCCGTCGGTACCATTTTCTCAATTTCTGGTCCATAACTCTCCAATAAAACACTGTCTTCTCCTTCTCCGTTCTTTGTTCGTTTTTTGCCTTAGCTTCCTTTACTAACTCCTTTATTTTAGCTCTTTCTTCCTCATTTGCATCTCTCCTTAACCAGACATTTTCGAACCCCTCTTTGTCTGCTAATTTCCATGTCCTATTCATGATTTCATTTACTATTGCCTGGGACTTGAACTTCACCTTCAATGGCCTTGCCCCTCCTTCCTCATACTTACCTAACCTAAACACTTCTTCAATCTCTTCTAGGGCTTCATTGTTACCCTCCATGACTACTGATAATATTTCTTTAACTTTACTCAATTCTTCTCTTTCTCTTTCAGATCTTATCGTGATACGCTTTTCTTTTACCCCTAAAATAATTACACATTTTTTCTTATCTGCTACATCCCTGACTAGAGCTTCTCTACTTTTCAATACCCTAACCACTTCCTTCTCCACCTTTTCCTTGCTTTGTTGTTCAATAATCTCTTTCAAATTTACATTCCCTTCCTCCTGAATTTTCTTCCACCCCTTTTGTTGCTCCTTGATTTCCTTAATATGTTCATCTTGCATCCTTGATTTTGAATCATACTCCTCTAATTTACTTTTCATTCTGTCTCTTTCTTCTTCCAACCTCCTGTTTTCCCTCTTGAGGTGTTCTATTTCATTTGTGGCAGATTCGTTGCTCGTTTTTAATTCCGTGACTTCTCTTTCCTGTTCTGCACTGCGTGTGTAAACTTTTTCCAGATCGTTCTTTAAACCTTTGATCTCTCTCTCCTGTTGTAAGGTCCTCTCTTGCAGCTCCCTAATTACTACCCATACCTTCATCAATTCCTGGACATTCTTCTCCGCCGTTTTTTCTACTCCTGCTACTCTTGTTTGATACAATTTTGAACTTCCATTTCTCGCATCTTCGTCGGAGAAACCCGCAAATTCACTTTCGCCAGACGTAAACAAACCGCCGTCGCTTTCCGCCATGATGCAACCATATGGAAACTTTTCTACACTGTATCTTGCTCTTTTTATCCCAGAGCCCGCTTTTTTTAAAACTAATGTCCGACGGAACCACCACTCACGCACTCATTTCTATAATCACAATAGGCTGGTTTCCTTTCGCCGCTGATGCCACGATTATTTCCCTGCAGTCCAGGAGGACGTCTGACCACGTCGGCGACCTGTGTGTGTGTGTGTGTGTACACCCAGTAGGCCTAATCCACCTGTCTGTATTTCACATTGCTCACTGTGCTTCAAGACACTGTCACACACAGCCTCAGGTACTGTTAGTGTCGGCAAAAGCTAGAGAGAGTCCTGGCCACTGATACCATTGTTCCTCTTTCATCCTTATTGGCTCAAGTCCAGGAATTTGAATCAGAATCTAGCTTCTCCATCATCTACCCTGTCACTGTCAACCACACTTTTCTCTCTCTCTCTCTCTCTCTCTCTCTCTCTCTCTCCTGTGTTGTGAGTGATTTCCTTTCCTTTTTAAAACCAGGGCTGGAGAGTGGTCCATGCTGTTGATTTTAGGAGCAATACAAGATTAGATGATGGATGAAAAGGGCATATATCTGTAGAATACAAAAAGATGAACAACAGTGGCTCAAATATCTGTAGAATATAAAAGGACTGAACAGTAATAGTCTGTCTACCCACCTACACTTAGCTGTTTATAATCAAATAACTTATCATGAAGGGGATGCCAGTTAACAAGTTGCCTCCTTTAACAGGTTGCTTCCTTCTCACCCAGAATTCTGCCAACAGACTGCCCTTCCTCCACTTAACACTAACTTCATGCAGCCACAATGAGTATTCAAGTTATGAGAATGACCCACATGTCAGGTGAAAATAAACCTACTCTGGTCCCATTGGCCATCTTATCTGGCCACACGTGGTCATTGTTCATGCTGGAAGGAGTTAGGGATTTTCAGCAGAAGTAAATGCAGTACAGGTACATATATCAGTGAAGGAAGCTGTGTCATCTACAGTACTCATTTTTACTCTTACTTGGCCTTAAATTGGCATCTTCTTGACTGCTTAGTTGTAATAATAGATTAATGCCAGAAAATGGGGCAAGTCACAAAACTTACTAAAGAATCAGTGTAGAGCAGTAACAGAGAAGGCCAAGTGGGCACCCCAGCCATTGATGCTGCAGATTATACCCGCAAACAAGACAAGAAGGAAGATGGAGCCTATCGGCATAGCAACAGAGCCAGCCTCAAAGAGAAGGGGACCCAATTTCACTGATGATGAGGTGATGGTGTTAATACGGGAGGTGGAGAAGAGGAAGGACGTGATTTTGGGAAGCTTCTCACCTACTGTTACAATAAAAGCAAAAGGCGGCCACAAGCTCCATCTTCTCTGTAATATCACTCTCAGTGCCTTTGAATCACCTCTCTCTCCTGAGAATGAAAATAGCACCTTTAGGGGAGAAAATATTTCCCACATCTGCCTATGTAGATCTACTCTCAACCTAAACGGTATCCAGCACACATCGTTTTGCCCACACTATAGAGTCCTTTCGCCGATCAGTGTCCTTTACCTTTGGTTAGGCTAGGTTACTGAAGGTTAGATTAACGTTTTTTTTTTTTTAATGCAAATTTTTCATGTTTTCACTTACGGTTTTATTTGGAGCTTTAATTTTGCTCCTGTATTGTGGTATTGGATTGTTACTTAAGGTCTGGTTAATGAAAACAAAATTTTAATGACATTTGTTGTTTTTGAGTTTGTCATTTAAAACTTATTTTGGATCTTTTATTGAATTATCTTAAAATTATATAGGTTTTATTTAAGCTTAAGCCCGGCGTGGAATTTCTTTTGTCTTCACCAAAGGAAAGATCATTAGATTAGGTTAGGTTAGATTAGGTTAGGTTAATTCTCTTTTCTGTTTTGTATTTCACCTCTTATCATTTTTTCTTTTTCGATATCATACGCTATATCTTCTCTTTCATTATCATCAACACTCGAAGACTACATGCTGTGGGTCCCCACCTCTCACTATGGTTGTTTTTGCTCACTATTAACACTAAGAGCAATTCTGACGTCTCTCTCAAACACTTGCTGCTATAAAATGTCGTTTGGAAGTGCACAAACACATTAACTTACCAATATAATCCTGTGAACTGCTTTGATAAAACTGAGGAGGGCCAGCACCAGTGTCACAACTTCCACGTAGGGGACTTGCAGCTCCTCCGACCCTGCTGTAAGTTACAGTCCGAGATACAAACAGATATGGCCGCTACAATGTTTTGAGTATGCCTTGTAAGAACCGTCTGTAAGTTACAACAGAGAATTACAATCCAAAATGGTGGCCCCCAGGCTTTGAGTATACGTTGTACGAGCTTACAGTGAGAACTTACAATGTTTACATCAAGTTACAACCAACTCGGCGAGATACAATATTGTAAGTCGTTTCGAGTATCCACCCCCTGGCATGCATGACACAGTCTTCTTAATGTGATTTTTGACACTGTGATTCATAGACAAGCTTCTTTATGTTGAGTTGAAACTTTTTTGTTGTTGCCAGTCGCAAAACAGAGTGCAGACTTTCATCACTCAGCCTGCTTCGAATGTTT
Organism: Birgus latro; assembly: GCA_018397915.1. Lineage (NCBI taxonomy): Eukaryota > Metazoa > Arthropoda > Malacostraca > Decapoda > Coenobitidae > Birgus > Birgus latro. The sequence goes on from JAGKTI010000907.1 coordinate 6,680, forward strand.
GACTTGTTTCGACTTAGCAGACTAAATGTTTGTTCACATATATAGGTAGAGCCAAATAAGCTTGCATAAGTAGCAGCCTTGTTTCTCAAATAAGGATATTGATCTTTGGGCAAACAATTATAGAAATTGAGTAAGTCCCCTTCCTTAAACTTTGTATGAAGAATGTCGCTGTTCTGGAGGTCAATCAGTTCTAACGGGGCTTCTACTTCCACGTCTTCAGGTGATACAAAAAAAGGGTTGCTGAACAACACCAAGTTATTTCTTTCTTTCTTGAGGTTTCCAAATCTGCTGTCAAACGCCTCCCTGAGTTTTCTTACTGTTGTTGCATAGTGTTCATTTTTCTTACATACATTGTGTTTCTCACACATTAGTTGTTTTTCTTACATACATTGTGTTTCTCACACATTAGTTGGTAGTTTGGGAAATGTACTAATTCGCCTTTGATTAGCTGTGACTGAAACAACTTTAGTTTTTGTTCAAAGGCTGTCACATGGTTTGCTACCTGAGAAATAATTTGGTTATTCCCTTGAAGTCTAAGATTTAAGTTATTTAAGTGACTTGTGAGATCAACAAGAAATGCCAGATCGCAGAGCCAATCCACATCATCAAGTTCTGGGACTGCTTTATTCTTTTCATTAAGATATATCACTATTTCATCCAGAAGACTGATGAATCTCTGCAGTGTATTTCCCCTGCTTAACCATCTAACTTCAGTGAAAAATACTAAATCACCATACTCTGCTTCAATCTCATCAAGAAATTGCTTGAACTGCCAATGATGCAAAGCTGATCGTGACTTAATAAAGTTCACTGTGGAAACTACATCTTTCATTACATGTTCGAAGTTCAGTTCTTTTCCACACAAATTCTGTTGATGTATTATGCAGTGAAACTGTTTCAGTTCATTTTTTCGCTCTCCAAGGTGCTTGATTAATAGTTGTACCAAACCATTCTGCTTACCAATCATTGCAGGAGCCCCGTCAGTTGATATGCCTACTAAATTGTCTGAATTTAATTCAACTGCTGAAATCTGCTCTAGTAGTCCACTCAATAAATCTCTTCCAGTAGTCTGCCCTTTCAAAGAACTGAGGCCAACAAGTTCCTCATGCACAGAGAAGTCGTCTGTTACACCACATACAAACACTAGTAACTGAGCTATAGATGTTACATCAGCAGATTCGTCAGTTGCTAGGGAAGAGTACACAAATTGTTTGCCATTTTCTTTTAACCGGTCTACTATATCACCTGACAAAAAATGGTAGATTACTAGTGGAGAAGGGAGAAAGAGTAAACAGGTGGAGAGAACACTTTAATGAACTGTTGAACATAGAGAATGAAAGTAATGCAAGTATAAGTGGCTGGGGAATGGCAGGGAGAAGGAGGGTTGTGAGAAGAGAGGAAGAAATCACCAGGATGGAAATTGTGGAAGCAATGAAGAAAGTTAAAATGGGGAAAGCCTGTCAGGAATTAATGGAGTGTGTGGTGAAATGCTGAAGCATGGGGGAGAGATAGTAATAGAATGGATGTGGAAGGTATGCAGATTGGCTTGGGAGGAGGGTAGAGTCCTGGAGGATTGGAAGTCAGGTATAATTATTCCTCTGTACAAAGGAAAAGGGGGAAAAGCAGTGTGTGGTAATCATAGGGGCATTTGCCTTCTCAGTGCAATAGGAAAAGTATATGGTAGGATACTTATTGACAGAGTTAGGGAAATTACAGAAGAATTAGTTGGAGAAGAACAAGGAGGTTTTAGGAAGGGAAGAGGTTGTGTAGACCAGATATTCATTCTTAGATCCTTAGTGTAAAAGTTTCTAGAAAAGGGCAAGAAGTTGTATGCAGCCTTCATGGATCTGGAGAAAGCATATGACAGGGTGGATAGACAAGGTTTGTGGAAGGTATTAAGAATATATGGAGTGGATGGGAAGTTGTTGAAGGCAGTGAAGAGTATGTATGAGGGTGCCAAGGCTGCAGTGCATGTGGATGGCAAACTGAGTGAATCTTTCCATTTGAAGGTTGGATTGAAACAAGGATGTGTCATGTCTCCATGGTTGTTCAGTCTGTACATGGATGGGGTTATAAAAGAGATACAAGGTCGGGCAGTGGATGTTGGAGTGGCCCTAGTGAGGGAGGGCAGTGTTTGGAAACTCCCTGTACTGTTGTTTGCAGATGATTTTGTGTTAAATGAAGACGAAGGGGAGCTGCAAGGCTTGGTGGATGAGTTTGGGAGAGTGTGTAAGAAATGGAATCTAAAGGTGAATGTAGGGAAGAGTAAAGTTATGGTCTTTGAGAGAAGTGAAGTCACTGAATGTACAGTGAGGTTGGATGAGGAGGATATGGAGAATATGAGTGCATTTAAGTACCTGGGTAGTGTGATGGGTAAGGATGGAAGTTTAGAGAGTGAAGTGCTTGGAAGGGTACAACAAAGAAGAAAGGTTGGTTGTTCCTTGAAAGTAGGGATAAGGAACAGGGAAGTGAGCATGGTTACTGCATGACAGTATTGTGATATCAACCCTAACGTATGGAAGTGAAATTTGGACCCTGTTGGAGGGACAGAAGTCAAGAGTGAGAGCAGTGGAAATGAGTTATTTGAGAGAAGCATGTGGAGTCACGTGGAGAGACAGACTGATAATGAGGAAGTGAAGGAATGTTGTGGTGTGGATGTGATAGGAAGCGTTAGGAGAAACACATTGAGTTGGTTTGGCAGTGGAGAGTGAGAGGCTGACAAGGAGAGTGTATGTGAGTGAGGTGGAAGGGGGAGAGAAGGAAGGGGAAGCCAAGGATGAGATGGAGGGATGGAGTGGAGAGGTGTATGAGAGAGGGGGGTGTGAGCTAGGAGCAGGGCAGTGAAATGGTGGGGGACAGGGCAACATGGAGGCAGTTTGTTTGTGGCCATCCCTGATGGGATTAAGGCATCTGGGAATGGATAGACAGAGAGACAGAAAAGTGTGTGTGCTTCCTTGACTGGCAATTTTAGGATGAGAAAAGGGTATATGCTTCCATGACTGGCAATTCTAGGATAAGAAAAGTATGTGTAATTCCTTGGCTGGCAATTTTGAGGTGAGAAAAAGGTGTTTGGCTCCTTGACTGGCAAATTTTAGGGTTAGAGGTTCCTTGACTGGCAATTTTAGGATGGGAAAAGTGAATGTGGTTCCTTAGGTGGCAGTTGCTTCTTGTGGTATCATTTATAATGGCTCCAGCATACAGCTTGGTCCATATATAACACTCATCTTCCACATGATTAAGCAGTTTTTTGTATGTTTTGGTGACAGCTGTGTGTTATCAGTGTCTGTCCTGCATCATTTATCCATTTCCTACACCCAGTACCACACTCCTACCCATGCCAGCAGACTGAGCCATTGCCACAACACATGTTAACCTCAGATGAGTCTGTAGTGGAACCCACTGAGCCTTGGGATATCTTTTTCTTTTTCTTTTTTTTATTACATTAGAAGATGGTGATGATGATGATGATGATATTGCTGTATGTTCAAAATCTTCTTAAAGTTAGTTCTGGGATGGGAAGTGTGTGTAATTCCTTGGCAGGCAATTTTAGGATAGGAAAAATGGAAACTATTAAGAATATATGGAGTGGATGGGAAGTTGTTGAATCCTGTGAAGAGTATGTACGAGGGTGCTTAGGCTGCAGTGCATGTGGATGGTGAACTGAGTGAATCTCTCTATTTGATGGTTGGATTGAAACAGGGATGTGTCATGTCTCCACGGTTGTTCAGTCTGTATATGGATGGAGTTATGAAAGAGATTCAAGGCAGGGCAGTGGATGTTGGAGCAGCCCTAATGAGAGAGAGCAATGTTTGGATACTTCCTGTACCGTTGTTTGCAGATGATTCTGTGTTGTTAAGTGAGGATAAAGGGGGAGCTGCTAGGCTTGGTGGATGAGTTTGGGAGAGTGTGTGAGAAATGGAATCTAAAGGTGAATGTAGGTAAGAGTAATGTTATGGTCTTTGAGAGTAGTGAAGTTAGTGAATGTACATAATGAGGTTGGATGAGGAGGAAATGGAAAATGTGAGTGTGTTTAAGAACTTGGGTAGTGTGATGAGTAAGGATGGAAGTTTAGAGGGTGAAGTGATTGATAGTGTACAACAAGGAAGAAAGGTTGCTGGTTCCTTGAAAGCAGGGATAATAAACAGGGAAGTGAATGTGGAAGTGAAAAAGTTACTGCATGACAGTATTGTGATATCAACCCTAACGTATGGAAGTGAAGCTTGGACCCTGTTGGAGGGACAGAAGTGAAGAGTGAGAGCAGTGGAAATGAATTATTTGAAAGGAGCATGTGGAGTCACATGGAGAGACAGACTGATAAATGAGGAAGTGAAGGAGCGTTGTGGTGTAGATGTGGATGTGATAGAAATCGTTAGGAGAAACACATTGATGTGGTTTGGCCATGAGAGAGAATGGAGAGTGAGAGACTGATGAGAAGAGTGTATATGAGTGAGGTGGAGAGGGAGGGGGAGGCCAAGGATGAGATGGAGGGATGGAGTGGAGAGGTATATGAGAGAGAAGGGTGTGAGGTGGGAGCAGGGCAGTGAAACAGCAGGAGACAGGACGACATGGAGGCAATTTGTTTGTGGCCACCCCTTACAGGATTAAGGCATCTGGCAATAGATAGGTAGATAGAGAAAGCAGTATTGAAATTATACAAAAGCATGTTAGGTTTGATACATCTTAGTTATACTGTATTAGCTTTTGCTGGGGTGCCATACATTAACTGTGTAGGGATGTGTAGGAATCTGGTGTCTCTGTGTGGCAGACTGTGCCTCACCTGAGATGAACGAGGGTGCTTCCCACGGCGAGGTGCGGGGAAATATGAGCAGGTTTGGCTCTAGGGTAGACACTACAACCACTGCACACCAGGTGCATAGCACCACCATGTGTAGGCATTTAGTCAACACCTGTTATTTGATGTAGTAAAGAGCACTGTTAGTGAAGATGTTACTGGTGATAATCTCTTAACTCCATAATAAGAGGGGATGGGAGGGAGGTGAGGCATGTTTGTATAACTGGCCGGCTCCACTGCATAGTCATAGTGCAGCCACATGAAGACATTCGTTTCTGGCTCCTCACAGAGCCTTCTCAAACAAAATTGCTTGAAAGCATTATTTAAGAAGTAATTTGTAACTCCACAATGAGAGTGTAGCTAAACAATAATTACTGTATGATAGCCACAACAAAATTAAATAGGCATCATTTTAATATTACTTTGCAATAATTAGTGATAATATTCAGTGTTGTATGCTGTAGCATATATCCACAGTCCCCCCTGTGGTATCAATATTGCATTCAGTAATAACAACACACTTTGCCCAAGGATCTCTATTTTATTTTGTTATGGCTGCTGCTTCTGGCTTCAGGTTTATTTGAATGTAAACCCAGTGGACTCCAGACTGAAATTGCTGTTCTTGCACTGTCCACTATCTTCATTTTGGGGAAATAATGAGGGACTTGAAGGATGTTTGTATAACTAGGCAGTGGAGCAGCCTGTTTATATCAGTGGCACCACCTGAAGGCATCCTTTTCCAGTATCATTAGTCAGGTATAATAATTCTCCTGTATAAAGGAAAAGGGGAAAAAGAAGTTTGTGGTAATTGTACGGGCTTTTGCCTTCTTAGTGTAATAGGAACTTTCTTTACCCCTGCACAGTTGTTGACCTTGTATGTGGGTTTTATTCGCCCGTGTGTGGAGTACAACTTTCATGTATGGGGAGGCTCCCCACATGCAGCTCTTCTCAATAGGGTGGAGTCAAAGGCTTTTCATCTCATTAACTCTCCTCCTCTTACTGATTCCCTTCAACCACTGTCTCTTCACCGCACTGTTGCATCTTTATCTCTCTTCTATCACTACTTTAACGGTCACTGTTCCTCTGAACTGTCTGCTTGTATCCCTCCACCTCTACGACGGGCATGTAGTACCCGTCTAGCAACAGACTCTCATCCCTTTTCTGTCCAACTCTTTAATGCAAGAGTTAACCATTACTCCCAGTCCTTCCTTTATGCAACTGGTCAACTCTGGAACTGTCTTCCTCTGTCTGTATTTCCTACTTCCTATGATCTCCAGTCTTTCAAACACAGTGTGTCCAGGCATCTCAAAATGAATAGATCTTGAATTTGGCTCTCTTTTGTATTGTTTTTGTTTTTTCTTGGAAGGAATAGTATGCATGCCCATGGCCTTTGGTTCCTTCTTCCTTGCATTAAAAAAAAAAAAAAACTTACTGACAGAGTTAGGAATTAGTTGGAGAAGAACAGGGAGGTTTTAGGAAAGGAAGAGGTTGTGTAGATCAGATATTCATTCTTAGATCTTTAGTGGAAAAGTTTCTACGGAAGGGAAAGGTCTTGTATGTGGCCTTCATGGATTTGGAGAAAGCATATGACAGGGTGGATAGACAAGGATTGTGGAAAGTATTAAGAATATATGGAGTAGATGGGAAGTTGTTAAATGCTGTGAAGAGGACGTACGAGGGTGCTAAGGCTGCAGTGCGTGTGGATGGCAAACTGAGTGAATCTTTCCATTTGAAGGTTGGATTGAAACAGGGATGTGTCATGTCTCCATGGTTGTTCAATCTGTATATACGGATGGGGTTATAAAAGAGATACAAGGTCGGGCAGTGGATGTTGGAGCGGCCTTAATGAGAGAGGGCAGTGTTTGGAAACTCCCTGTACTGTTGTTTGCCGATGATGCTATGTTTTTTAATTGAAGACGAAGGGGAGCTTCAAGGTTTGGTGGATGAGTCTGGGAGGGTGTGTAAGAAATAGAATCTAAAGGTGAATGTAGGGAAGAGTAAAGTTATTGCCTTTGAGGGAGATGACATCACTGAATGTACAATGAGGTTGGATGAGGAGGAAATGGAAAATGTGAGTGCATTTAAGTTCTTGGGTAGTGTGATGAGTAAGGATGGATGTTTAGTGGGTGAAGTGCTTGAAAGGGTACAACAAGGAAGAATGATTGCTGGTTCCTTGAAAGCAGTGATAAGAAACAGGGAAGTGAGCGTGGAAGTGAATAAGTTACTGCATGATAGTATTGTGATATCAGCCCTAACGTATGTAAGTGAAGCTTGGACCCTGTTGGAGGGACAGAAGTGAAGAGTGAGAGCAGTGGAAATGGGTTATTTGAGAGGAGCATGTGGAGTCACATGGAGAGACAGACTGACAAATGAGGAAGTGAAGGAATGTTGTGATGTGGATGTGATAGGAAGCTTTAGGAGAAACACACTGAGGTGGTTTGGCAGTGGAGAGCAAGAGACTGACAGGGAGAGTGTATGTGAATGGGGTGGAGGTGGGGAGAGGGAGGGGGAGACCAAGGATGAGATGGATGGATGGATGGAGTGGAGAGGTGTATGAGAGAGAGGGGTGTGAGCTGGGAGCAGGGAAGTGAAATGGTGGGAGACAGGGTGACATGAAGGTGATTTGTTTGTGGCCACCCCTTACGGGATTAAGGTGTCTGGCAATAGATGGATAGATAGAGAAGTGTGTGTGTTTCCTTGATTGGCAATTTTAGGATGAGAAAAGGGTGTGTGCTTCCTTGGCTGGCAATTCTAGGATAGGAAGAGTGTGTGTGGTTCCATGGCAGCAGCAATTGTTTCATATCATATTGTTTATAAAGGCTCCACCATCCATATATAACACTCCTCTTCCACTCTGCATAGTGATTTCTCATGTGTTTGGCAACACCTCATTGTTATCAGTGTCTGTCCTGCATCATATTTCCACTTCCTACTCCCAGTACCACATTCCTACCCATGCCAACAGACTGAGCCATTCCCACAACACAATATAACACCAGATAAACTTTTGGTGGAGTGCTGTATAACCCACTCAGCCTAGGGATATCTTTTCATTTCGTTTCGTTTTCGTTTCGTTTGTGAAGGCTCCAAGATGCTTGCATGTGTCGGCCTTGGTCACCTAATGGCGGCTCTCCACGCTGCTCGATCCCTGGCAGCCTCCCTGTTCAGTCCCTTAACCCTTAAGTCACACTTAATGACCTCGTCCCATGTCTTTCTCGGTCTACCCCTCCCAACCCCTCCCCCAATATTAACACCTCTCACCCTCTGCACCCAATTATCATCCCCCATCCTCTCCACATGTCCAAACCACCTCAGCCTACATCTCCTCATCACAACACCAATACACTCCAGTCCCATCCTACCTCTCAACTCTTCCATCGTAAACCCAGCCCCCCCGGCCTTGCATGCAGAGACGCACTGCACATCCACCTAATCATTGTCATTTCTGTACGTTTAAACCTGCGAATATCTTCTTCCTTTATTGCCCATGTCTCACTACCATACAGCATCACACTCCTAACACATACCGCATACAAAGACCCCTTAGCAAGTAGGGAGAGTCCTCTAAATGTCAGGAGAGGCAACAGCTCCCTGAACTTCTTCCAACCACTTCTAATCCTAGCCACAGGGCTGCTCCAGCCCCACCTCCAGCACATAACATGTCTCCCAAATAACAAAACTCTTCCATTTACCCAAGAGACTCATCAGCAGATTCAATTGTTTCATGTCTGAAAATCTCCAAATACTCTCATCAACACACCACACACATAAAATCAGTATTATCTCGCAGTGTACCTCTAATACCACTACATCTCTTATGCACCCACTTATCACAGACACTGCACAAGATGGAATTACTTCCCATGCCCTTGTGGCAAATTGCCCATGGCCATTCTCCCTCTTCTTTGACAGTACTGCCACCAACCCTAGATCTCATCACTTTTGTTTTATCTGCATTTACACTTAAGCCCTTGTGCCCCATACCATCTCTCCACATCCTAAATCTTTCCTCCACATCCCTTTCATTCTCTGCAATCAACACCAAATCATCATAATCTTATTACCTTAACATGTCCAATCGCTCCAGTACGGCCTGTGGACCCTCCAAAGAAACGCCGCCTGTGGCACTTTGGAGCTGCAGATTGGGAGGGCCTCAGGCAGTACTTCTTTGATTTTCCATGGAATGATTATTGCTTCCTTGGCCGGGAGCCATCTGAGTGTGCCTTGCGCGTTACGGAGGTTATTCTCTCGGGCATGGAAGCATACATTCCTTTCTCATATCCTCTGACTAATGCAAGAAAGCCTTGGTTTAATCACGCTTCTTCCAATGCTGTCCGCAACAAGGAGACGGCCTATAAGAGGTACCAGAGCCAACCCACCCCTGAATCACACCTTTTATATATTTCTGCCCGGAATCGTGCTAAGTCTGTTCTTCGCTCTGCTAAAAACAATTTCATCCGTGCTAAATGTTCCCAACTCTCCAACTCGAATTCTTCTCGCTCCTTCTGGCACCTTGCCAAAAACCTTTCTAACAACTTTACCTCATCATCCTTCCCTCTTCTTGTCTACTCTGATGGCTCTGTAGCTATTTCTTCTACTGATAAAGCAGATCTCTTTGCTCAGACTTTCTCCTCCAATTCCACCTTAGACGATTCCGGTGCTATTCCTCCATCACTTCCCCCCTCTGACTTCCTATTGTCTGACATTAAAATTTCTTCAGCTGATGTGTTCTCTGCCATTACTGGCCTCAATACTAAAAAGGCATACGGTCCTGATGGAGTCCCTCCTGTTGTCCTCAAAAACTGTGCTTCTGTGCTTACACCCTGCCTAGGTAAACTCTTTCGCCTTTGTCTCTCAACTTGTACCTTTCCTTCTTGCTGGAAGTTTGCTCTCATTCAGCCAGTCCCAAAGAAGGGTGACCATTCCCAACCCTCTAACTATCGTCCAATTGCTTTAACATCCTGCGTATCAAAAGTTTTCGAGTCAATTCTTAACAGAAAAATTTTAAAGCACCTTTCCTGTCACAACCTTCTTTCTGATCGTCAGTATGGGTTCCGTCAGGGACGCTCCACTGGCGATCTTCTCACCTGCCTTTCAGACTCTTGGTCATCCTCCCTTCGGGACTTTGGCGAAAGCTTTGTCATTGCACTTGACATCTCAAAGGCTTTCGATCGAGTCTGGCATAAATCTTTAATTTCCAAACTGCCCTCCTACGGTTTCTATCCTTCTATCAGTGCCTTCATCTCTAGCTTCCTTTCTGGTCGTTCTATAGCTGCTGTTGTAGACGGCCATCGTTCCTCTCCTAGACCTATCAACAGTGGTGTTCCTCAGGGTTCTGTCCTATCACCTACTCTCTTCCTTTTATTCATCAATGACCTTCTAAGCTGTACATCTAACCCTATCCACTCATATGCTGATGATTCCACCCTTCACCTTTCCATTCGGTTCCTGCAACATCCATCTCAACAGTTACTTCAACAAAAAAGGGATGAGGCTATGGCGCACCTAATGTCTGACTTGGCTCGTATCTCTGATTGGGGTAAAAATAATCTTGTTATTTTTAATGCATCAAAGACTCAGTTCTTACACTTATCAACCCGACAAAATCTTCCTCAGGATTACCCACTAATGATTAATAGTGAACAGTTATGTCCTGCATCATCCTTGAACATGCTTGGGGATTCGTTCTCTCGGGATTTGTCTTGGAAAGAACATATTACATCTCTTGTGAAATCTGCTTCCAAGAGATTAGGTGTGCTAAGCCGATTCCGAACTTTCTTTACCCCTGCACAGTTGTTGACCTTGTACACGGGTTTTATTCGCCCGTGTATGGAGTACGAGGAGGGCAGGCACAGAAAAGAATGATAAAGGCTAAGGAGGCTAAGGAAGAAGTAGGCAGCACTACATCAAGTGAGTGGATGATGGTCACCACCACCTACCACTAATGATGATGATAATAATAATAATACTGATTGGCAAACTGGAGTAGTAATAATAGTAGTTGTAGTAGTGGTAACAGCAGAAGCAATAATAATAGTAATGGTAGTGGTGGTGGGGGTAGTAGTAGTAGTTACAGCCTGAAAAGGGTTGATTAGTTGCATCATTTCAATAATAATAGTTATACTTAAGGAGACATACAATCACTTCTTAAATGCTAACAAGTTTTTTTTTTTTTTAAGTACCTTTCAACTGATTTAGTGACTACAAAACACAGATAAATAGATAGATAGAGAGACAGACAGGCCGACAGACACACAGATATACAGACAGGTAATTACCTGCCAACAGGTGCTGCAACCTGATGGGTAAAAGGACTTTAGAGATGTGTGATTGGATTTGAAACAATGTGCCTCTCAGCTTTGTGTACACACAGTCAGAAAAGATGATCAGCTAATGTTTGTACTTATGTGTGAATGTTTTCTGGCTAAGAGTGATGCTTGTGTGGTAGTTACCAAGCCTGTAGCCACATTTCACTGTCCTGGTAGTAGGTGGCCGGGTCAGGGCCTGGAAGAAGGGGTTGGGGGTGGCACTGTACCAAAACACCAGGGCCGGGTCCAAAGGGGGTCTGCAAAGTATGCAGTACTTACTGTTCAATAATACATCATCTTAATCAAATAACATTACTGTATATCCATCCAGCCATCATCCAATCCTATGTTGCCCCATGAGGAGCATAGGAGCCCTGGGCTAGGCAAGTTGGTCCTGACATTTCAGATGACAATGACCAGCCTCACTCATCCCTGAGTGGTATTACATGAGCAATAAACCCCAGCCATCCCTTGGATATAAACCTGCACCTGCTCAATCTGACTGAAGTGCTTGAAAGGGCACAACAAGGAAGGAAGGTTGCTGGTTCCTTGAAGGCAGTGATAAGAAACAGGGAAGTGAGCATGGAAGTGAAAAAGTAGTTACATGACAGTATTGTGATACCAACTCTAACATATGGAAGTGAAGCTTGGACCCTGTTGGAGGGACAGAAGTCAAGAGTGAGAGCAGTGGAAATGAGTTATTTGAGAGGAGCATGTGGAGTCACATCGAGAGACAGACTAACAAATGAGGAAGCGAAGGAGCGTTGTGGTGTGGATGTGGATGTGATGGGAAGCGTTAGGAGAAACACGTTAAGGTGGTTTGGGCATGTGGAGAGGATGGAGAGTGAGAGACTGACGAGGAGAGTGTATGTGAATGAGGAGGAGGGGGGATATCAGTGTTATTTGCCCTCAGCATAGTGTTAGTTGAATTATTTAAATGACACGAGGATAGTAAGGAGTAATATGCAAAATAAATCGCTTAGGAAGAGGTGTTAGGGGGCATCCTTGACTAACGAGAATTAAATCGCCTTGACGCTGCAAGGACAGCCGAAACCCTCAAATAAAAATAAGAACGTCATATGGCAACATCGTTGGGCACTGGCGGCCATCTTGATTTTGTGATGTTGCCACACGATGTAAACACCTTAGTTTTTATACCCAGTAATATTTCTCAAAGATTCTAATACCCACGTAAAGAATTTGTTGCCCATAGGTTGCCCTTCATACAAAATTTTCCTAGACGCATTATAAATTGGAGAATAATAGGCCCTAATTGCGGGTACCTGGCACCTGGGCTGCTACGTCAGAGTGTTGCCATACCTGCCTTGTTGGTGTCTTAATTGCAACATCACCTGAACGGAATTTATCTAATACACTTTGTATTTTCTCATGTGACATGCATCCCCAGCCCCTTTTTACCTCAGCTGATGACCAGGAAGTTAAATTTGACCAGTAACCAAGGAGATTACTTTCTGTTACCTCTTACTTTTTCTTTATATAAACAGACAGACGTCCTGACTGTCATCTGAGAGTAGTGGGTTCGATCCCCTGCCCGGTATACGTATATTAAACTAAGTAACAGTTCGCGTCCAGCAGCGGTGAGCATCTCCTCCTCTCACCATGGCTTCTACTGCTTCAGCCTACGACCCGTTGAGGGGGGCTGCCTACAGCAGTATTGAGCATGAAGGAGGAGTGCAGTCTATCAAAGGCACCGTGAAGTGCTACAGTGTGTGAGAAGGGTATGGGTTCATTTGGCACCAGGATACTGGTGCCGATGTATTCATGCATCGCTCCAGGATCGCTGCCCCCTCTTCACAGCGCCCCTCGCTCTCGTTAGCTAAGGGCGAGACGGTCGTCTTCTACATCGTCCAAACACCAAAGGGTTTTGAGGCTAAGGGCATCACTGGGCTGCGAGGTGCTGCTATGAAGGGCGATGCCCATTCAGGTGGTGCCCTTCGGCTCATGGAGGCTGCCCGGAGGATCCCGATGTTCTGGAGGTGTAGACACAATCGTTGCCATGTGCATCGCGACTGAGAAGGCATTCTGTGGCGATGATAAGGAAGCGCTGCTCGTTCTGCTCCCCCAGATTTTTGAGAAAAACGGGCTGCCGCGCCTCATCATCCCTCAGAGCTTCGCTCGTGATGCTCGGCCAGCCCTCCAAGCTTCAAGCTTCCTCTGATATCTTTTGTTATCACTGACGGGCCCTTACTTGGCCCGGTCCTCCCAAGGGAGGAAAATCTCAACAACAACTGTAATGGGATGTATAAAAGCCCGCGTTGGCCGATGGCAAAAGGGGGGATTCTTTCTTTGGCTCAGTGGTTAACGTGTGCGTGATTCAAGCGCGGGGGCCTGAGTTCGAATCTCGGCCAGAACAGTGATTAATTTATTCAGTTTCATTTCAGTTATTACATTGGTCGGCAACGGTGTGGGAAGTGAGGTAAGGGCTATGAGGGTCATGTGTCGTGTTGACAGCCTTACATCCCGGTGGTGGCCTCCAATGCTACGCTACCATGTGGGAGAGCGAAACTGATCAAATTAATCACTAGGGGGAGAAAAGAGTGATGTAATGGGATGTATAAAAGCCCGCTTTGCCCAATGGCAAAAGGGGGGATCCTCTATTTGGCTCAGTGGTTAATGTGTGCGCGATTCAAGCGCGGGTGCCTGAGTTCGAGTCTCGGCCAGAACGGTACTTAATTTAGTTTCATTTCAGTAATTACACAACAACTAAGTAAACCTTCCTTTACATATGACAGGCGAGGATTATTCCACTAAGTGAAGACAGCACGATCTTGTGGCCCTCTCAGTGGAACACAATTGGGCAGGCTGAACCCACTATGTGGAAAATTAGCCATGAAGAAGTGCAGGAGAGTATAGCAGTCCCATTCCACCCATCAGAACCCTAACTGGACCTAAATTAACAGCTTAAACCCACTGGATCACCTGGCATATGCAGAAAAACTAGTCATGAAGAAGTGCAGGGAGTATAGCCACAGTTCACAGCCTAAATCCACTAGACCACTAAATATACCTTAAGCCTAAACCTATTAATCTATCTATACATGTATCCATCTATAGCCAGACGCCATAATCCCGTAAGGGGTGGCCGTTTGTCTTTGGGTTAGTTGTTTTACGGGGAGGGGCACTAACCCCCCACCCACTTAATGACTCACTCCTTCTCCATTTCTGTAACATTCGCGGCCTTTCCTCTAACTTGCGCTCTGTTGAACACCACCTCTTCTCCTCTAAACCTCACCTTCTATTTCTCTCTGAGACTCAGCTGTCTGAGGCAACTGACAGCAAACCCTTTTCTGTAACCTACTTTTTCTATTCTCATTTCAAAGCCAAAGGTGGCTGTTGCGTATATGTACGCAACGATCTATCTTGCTCTCGTGTTCCTGAACTTGATTCTTCTGAATTCTCTACTCTCTGGCTTCGGCTTTCCTGTCATTCTCTGACTAAATATATCTGCGCTGTTTACTTATTTCCTAATTCTACTGACTATCAAAAATTCTTTGACTATCTTACTTCTACGATGGAACACATTCAATCCATTTCTCCTTTCTCTGAAATCTCCATTCTAGGAAATTTCAATGTTCACCACCACCTTTGGCTCTCCTCTCCTTTCACTGATCCACCTGGTGAACAAGCCTACATCTTTTCTATCCTTAATGACCTAGAGCAGCTTGTACAGCACCCTACCCATATCCCTGACCACCTTGGAGAGAGTTCCAACATACTTGACCTTTTCCTAACAACTAATCCTTCTGCTTACACTGTTAATCTTTTCTCTCCGTTGAGCTCCTCAGATCATAACCTTATTACCTTAACCTGTCCTATCGCTCCGGTACGGCCTGTGGACCCTCCAAAGAAACGCCGCCTGTGGCACTTTGGAGCTGCAGAATGGGAGGCCCTCAGGCAGTACGTCTTTGATTTTCCTTGGAATGATTATTGCTTCCATGGCCGGGAGCCATCTGAGTGTGCCTTGTGCATTACGGAGGTTATTCTCGGGAATGGAAGCATACATTCCTTTCTCATATCCTCTGACTAATGCAAGAAGGCCTTGGTTTAATCACGCTTGTTCTAATGCTGTCCGCAACAAGGAGAGGGCCTTTAAGAGGTACCGGAGCCAACCCACCCCTGAATCACATCTTTTATGTATTTCTGCCCGGAATCGTGCTAAGTCTGTTCTTCGCTCTGCTAAAAATAATTTCATCTGTGCTAAATGTTCTCAACTCTCCAACTCGAATTCTTCATGCTCCTTGTGGCACCTTGCCAAAAACCTTTCTAAGAACTTTACCTCATCATCCTGATTCTCTTGGTCTAACTAGAAGATTTATATAAGATTTCAGGAGAGCCGGCCTAGTGAAGAAATAAGAGAGAGAGAGAGAGAGAGAGAGAGAGAGAGAGAGAGAGAGAGAGATTAGGAAAGGGTGTTAGGGAGCATTCTTACCCGACTAGTTTTTTTTTTTTTTTGTATATACACGTGTGGCTTGTTAATAATCCCGCTTATATTTATGGAGAGGGACGCCTTCACGTGGTGGCGCTGATATAACTGGGCAGCCCAACTGCCTGGTTATACAAACGTCCCTCAACTTCTTCCCTGTTCCCTCAAAGCACGATGGTGGGCTGCAGGAGGGTAACATCAGCCTGCAGTCCACTGGGTTCACACTTCACATCAGCCAGTGGCTGCAACCACCACCACCACCACTAACAACAATACAGTACTACTACTACTACTACTACTACTACTACTACTACTACTACTACTACTAACCTACCACCACCACCACCATCACCACCACCACCACCACCCAAATGGTCCTATTAAACTGTTGAGTAGTTTGTTCTTGTCCTCAGTTGGCAAAGGTGTTTCTCTGGTGGCTCACGGTCTTTCATCAGCATTGGTTTGTCAACCCTGGACTGCTTAATTGATGGCTAAGCTGCAGGAGCTCAGATGAACAGACGTGTGAACAGACAGGCAGGCTGCGCTACTTTCTTCATGTTTCTACTAAGTAATGGAAAGATCCGATAATTTTTGTGTTGATATTAGGTATACAGAGCAGTTGATAAATTTGTGAACTTTAAAATACTTACGAGCAGATACTGAGAGAGTGAGTAGTGCATCGATGTAAGAAGCTCAGTAGGATACAGTATAATTATAAGGAGTACACGTTAAAAAGTTCCAGCCCGCACCGGAAATCAAGTCTACTCTGGCCCACAGCCCTTGAACTCAGTGTTTTTTTTATACACATTTATCAGTGTCCAATTTAATGTGTTCAGGTAAGTTACCCACATACATTTCAGCCTTACACCTGTGGTGAGAAAAGTAAAAACACGAGTAATGGCGAGGGGGTGGCGTTGGTAATGAATGGTCTATCTATCTGTCTATCTATTGCCAGACACCATAATCCCGTAAGGGGTGGCCATTTGACTTTATTTTTTTTTTTTTACGTGAGGGGGTGGCGTTGGTAATGAATGGTGATAGACGAAATTATCTCATATTTGCTGATGATGCAGTACTACTTGCAAATACCGGACAAGAACTTCGTAGACTAGTACAGAGTTTTGCTGATGTCTGTGAGCGTCGTGCCTTGAGAGTAAATGTAGAAAAGAGTAAAGTGATGGTTATTGAGAGAAGGTGATTCCTAGTGCGATGTTACAGTGAATGGAGAGAGACTGGAATTGGTGAGAGAGTTCAAATACCGGGGTATAGCGATAGAAGAGAGAGGAGAATGTGCAAAAGAAGTGAAAAGTAGCTGGTGAAGTGAAGGCCTTGATAAGAAACAGTGGCTTGAGGGTTGCAGCTGCACGAGGCATACACGAAGGAGTGTTAGTGCCACCTTTAGCATATGGATGTGAGACTATGGTGTGGCATGAAAATGAAAAGTCAAGAGTAAGAACAGTGGAGATGGGACTGCTGAGGAATGTATGTGGAGTACAGAGGGTGGATAGGATACGAAATAATGTGATTCGTGAAAGATGCGGAGTGAGGAAGTCTGACACCAGAATCAGAGTGTACTGGGATAGTATGATCGATCATGTGGAGAGAATGGATAACAATATAGTGGTGACAAAGGTATATCTGAGCGAATTCGAAGGAGGGAGGAGGCGAGGTAGGCCAAGGAGAAGGTGGAGAGATATGGTGGATGAGCGTGTGAGAAGGAGAGGTTTGGAAGTCGGTGAACTGACAAGAAATCGAGCTGGTTGGATGAATGTTGTGAGGTGAAGTGCATGATCAGGGATTTGGTACCCTTTTTAACATGGCAGCGTCCAGATTGACTTTGTCGGATACGTTTATGTGTCCAACAGAACGTGGTGAATGTTTTTGGCGTATCTGATAGAGCCAGGATTCGGGGGCTTGAATGATGAGTGAATGAAAGCGTGGCCCATTGGACTGGCCAAGTTTAGGCTGTCTGGACGTTGTTACTCCTCACCCTGCCCTACGATGGGAAAGGAGGTCCGGATGATGATGATGTTACACTATTGCCTACGTCCAGTTCACGTTCATTGGTTCATGTTCACGTCTGCTTCCTGTCAGTTTGTTCATACTGAGCGTCGGTGAGTCAGTTTACTCTACAAGATGGATGTACTGTTGCTTTCAGTATTCCTAGAACATCTTCATTTATGGAGATCTGGATATCACATGTATTCTCTTTCTAAATGCATTGATGACTAAGTACAGCACGAGATAATAAGTAATTCCCATGTTTAATTTTTCCATACAAATGGAATAACCTGTTGAACAGCCAGATCTCGCTCGATACTGGTGTGTCCAAGGAACAGTGAAGGCATTAGTACTGTTTATTTTTTCATGCTGTAATCAGGTTAATTGTAATCAAATTGTGAAACATTTAACTCATTATTAGTTCCTCAAACTGTGTGAATTATCGTTTTCTTAGTATTTTTTATATAATAGACATTTTAAAATCTAGCGGGTTTTTCCCATATCTTGAAGTTGTGGGAGTCCAATCTAGCGGGTTTTGAAACCCAGTGTTGGCAACACTGTTCCCTGTCGGAATTTATTTAGGAAGCAAAAGGATTTTTTTTTTTTTAATACCAAAAGAATGAGATGATAAAAGAGGCTTGTAAATTAGCAAATAACACTTACTCAGTGATAGCCAAGAGCTGTAATAAAATGATAATTGGTAAGACCTACTGGAAAAATATAGCAATACCACAGCAATACTATATGAAAGCAATATAATAAATATGACAGAGACAGATACAAACATTACAAAGAATAGAAAATGGAGTATATAGACAGATATTGAGAGCAACAAAAAGAGCCCCAGTGTGTACATTGAGAGGAGAAATAGGAGCTTCATTAATGAAGACGAGAATAATAAATGGGAGGTTACAACATATGAAAAATTTAAAAGGTGAAAATGAATTACTAAAGGAGATTTTAAGAGAAATAAATGAGGATGACAGTAATCAGTGGATGAGGGTTACAAGAGCATATATGAATGATATATAAATAAAACAGGTGGAGTTGAGTAGAATGGAGAAAAAAGAAATTAAAGAGAGAACAAGGAAGTGGGATGAAGAAAAATGGAGAGAAGTTAATAGTAAATCGAGTTTAGAAATATACAAGAGATGGAAAAAGAAAATAGAACAGGTTGAAATACAGGAGTTAGGGGTTAGAGCCACCAACCACCCGGCAAGCGGAGCAGACGACAGCAGCTCCCCCAACCCCTCCCAGATCACCGGGAGATTACCGCCAGCGCGGCGCGGCTGGGAGCAGGAACGACATACCTGTCCGACTCCCCAGCGCCCCTCTTGTGCTCAGATGAGGGTCCGGAAAGGTAGCAGTCGCCGGCACCTTGTCTCCAGCCGGAACACAGCTCTGCAGGTAAGGGGTGGAGTTTACAACTCCACACAGCGCCGCGGTACTGACAGAGTTCGTACCGGGTACGGGGCAGAATTGGCCACAGTCCGTTCCCCAGCTGTCTCCCCGCCACAGGGCCCCGACACGGACCTATGTCGGCCCGTCTCCTGTAGGCGTTCCCCCAAGAGCGGCACCGCGGTACCGGCCACGAGCCGTACCGGTGTAGCAGGAAAAATTTCCCCCCTGACTGTAGTTCCCCCTGGGAACAGTAGCCTAGGTTAAATTTCCCCCCCCCGGGAAAATTGGTCTGGGCTGTTTTTCCCTGGGGGGGAATTACAGACACAGGATATATTTCCTCCCTCTTGGCCATTTCACCCCCTCGCACAAAAAATCATACCACCGTTCTCAAGTCACCAAGTCCGTGTCTCGTGATGATCGAATCACTGCCTGCCCTAATTTTTGGCGCTATAGTGCATTGTCAAATGTAGTTAATTACGCTGTTTACTCTTGGCCCTGATAGCGAAGTCTGCATGAGGCGAGAAGACATTCGAACAGGTGAAGCGTGATGAAAGGTCATTGTAGACAACTATAATAAGTGGAGATAAATTATGATGGCTGGATAAATGATGCAAGTAGCTGCGCATACGTCTTATTTCAGTCTTCATCTCTATCGAGGAACAAACCATCCTCGTCACCTTAAAACTGCCAAACAGGCTACAACAGCGATCACGGTCGTTAGCATAAACCACCCTACCACAATCAGCATATACTTTTCAATTATCTGCCACTATAGAGACGTAAAGTGTACATAACTGGATTTCATTCATATCATGCATGAGAGAGAGAGAGAGAGAGAGAGAGAGAGAGAGAGAAACGAGGCGAGTAGGGNGCCAAACAGGCTACAACAGCGATCACGGTCGTTAGCATAAACCACCCTACCACAATCAGCATATACTTTTCAATTATCTGCCACTATAGAGACGTAAAGTGTACATAACTGGATTTCATTCATATCATGCATGAGAGAGAGAGAGAGAGAGAGAGAGAGAGAGAGGAACGAGGCGAGTAGGGAGGGAAGGGAGAGGAGGTGAGGAAGGGGAGGTAGTGGATAGACGTCACAGCTACGTACGTCACGTTTCACTTGCTCGAATGTCTTCTTGCCTCATTCAGACTTCGCCATCAGGGCCAAGAGTAAACGGCGTAATTAACTACATTTGGCAACGCACTATAGCGCCAAAAATTAGGGCAGGATGTGAAACGAACTGTACCAAAATACCATACTGATCCGACTGTTCGTTTGGAAGATATTCGCGAAAAACGACAACTCAGGGCTTGTGAAACGCATAGTAGGTGGCATTCTTCCTGCTAGTGGTCCTGGATCCCCATTTATTATTTAAGATCTGGTGGTTGTGTATGTGTATGGGGGCGGGGGGAATATTGGCCAGGAGAGGGGAATACTATCCTGGGTCAAAATTCCCCCTGGGGGAGATTTATCCTGGGCCAAATTTCCCCCTGGGGGAATCTCAGACGGGGGGAAATGCAGACTGGTACACCGGGCATGAGGCAGGATTGGCCATAGTCCGTCCCTCAGCTGCTAGTGATCAGAGCTCACTGATACAGGCCATAGCCATCCCAGAGCTCACCTCCTCGGCGTTAGCCACGAGCCACGCCCAGCCTAACACAGTGCAGGCCACGAGCCGCCAGGGAAGTAGGCCTAACACAGTGCAGGCCACCAGCCGCCAGGAAAATAGGCCCGACACAGTGCAGGCCATAAGCCGCCAGGTAACCAGGTCTAACACGGAGCAGGCCACGAGTCGCCAGGGAAGTAGACCCGACACAGTGCAGGCCACAAGCTGCCAGGAAACCATCTCCCCCTGTGCCCTCTCGACGCCAGCCACGAGCCACATCAGACCAAACACCGTGCAGGCCACCAGCCGCCAAGAAACTAGACCTAGTGCAGTGCAGGCCACAAGCCGCCAGGCAGCTATCCCTACGGCCCCGCAGGCGTTGGCCACGAGTCACGCTTGGCCCAGTACAGAGCAGGCCACAAGCCGCCAAGAGAACAGGCCCAGTACAGAGCAGGCCACAAGCCGCCAGGAGAACAGGCCCAGTACAGAGCAGGCCACAAGCTGCCAGGAGACTGTCCTCCCCGTAACCCACCAGGCATTGGCCACGAGTCACGTCGGGTCCGGAGTAGAGCTGGCCATAGTCCGCTCCCCTCCTATGGGAGTACCAGCCGTCGGAGAAGGCCCCACACCCGAGACGTGGCAGAGTCTCACCTGGGACCTTGGTTCCCTGCGATTCCACCCGACTCCACCCGGGTGACCAACTGCCGGACCAGAGCCCCCATAGACCTCGAAGCCGCCGCCGAGCCCCATCCACCACTCCCCCGGGCCGAGCTTCCCGTGAGGCCTCCCTGACGGCGACGCCGCCCTCGAGCCGTTGCCGCAGCCCAGCCGCCCCGGGTTCCAGTTCCCTGGGTCTCCTGCAGCCCCCAGAGTTGCCCCGCACACCAGGGCGCGACCTACCGGTGGGCGAGGTCTCCCGACGACGCTCCCAGATCCGACGTCAGGCCCGACTTCTAGCCCTCTACAGGCCGAGCCCTTAGCCCCACGGCCACGTGTGGGGACCCTGCCCAGGAGCACGCCACTCTGCCCCTGTTCCCTCCTGACGGAGGAATCGTCCTGGGCCCATCAGTGTCGCCCAAGGAGTGGACTATCGATATATATGTGTGTGTACCCGTAAGCTCAGTTCTAGTGTGCATCTGCAGGATCTTACGAGTGATTCCCTACTGTGTGTCCTCAAGTGAAGTGACCAGGAACCCCGAATAAGATTGGACGTGCCGGTAGATAGAACGAGGCTGGACCTATATCGAAAGGTAGAGTCCTGTTGCCCTAGACCGTCTCAGTGACTACCTAGACCTCCCCCTGTGTATCCTTGTGTCTTGTGCGGTTGTTTACGCTCCCCCTCCCCTGTGTTCAGTTAAACCTGCACCAGCCCCTTGTCTTAGCCACGTGGCCGACCCGGGCATACTAAATACCACAGTCCCCCCCCCCGTTGAATACCTTTACAGGCGACCCTACCTGTAATAGACTCCCAGCCGCCAGTTACCTGAAGCACAGGTGTAAAGTAAGATATACATGTATACAGTGCCGTCCAGTGCTATACGGGTGTTAGAGATTGTGTCAAAACCATTCCTGTGTCTGAAGATATAAATGTGTTGTATGTCACATGAGTGTCAGGTGAATAGTACCATACTTAAACAAGAAGGTAGAGTGACAGATAGCAATTGTGTAGTGTTGACTCGCCCCCCCCCCCGGCAAATCCTTTGTAATATCTGTGATGTATTATTGTCTTGTGTCTTATGTGTAGAATACATGTGTGATATCCACTGCCTTGTTTTTGTGTCCAGTCCTGCCCTTAGGAGTTACCTCCCGGTCTAGAATAGGGACCCGCTTTAGCCTGCGTACTTGAGGGCGAGAAACCGTCCCACAAATACGTAGCATAACACAGATGTACGACAGTAGACCATCATCGAGCATATGGTATAAGGCTAGAAGTGGGACCTTACCATCAAATGACATGAAAAGATACTGATGGAGAAGTAGCCTGCAAGTTATGCGGATATGAAGACTTAAAACATTTTATGTTAAGTTGTCCGAAGATTATTAATGAACGGATGAAAGCAGTAGAACTACAGCAGCCGTACCATGAAGATGAGATTGAGATAATTGGCAATATTTATTTCAGAAAGAAAATCTGGAAGAGAAGAAGGAAGTTCTATATAATATGTGGAAAAAAAAGGGAAAACTTATTAAAGAAACAAATTAGAAAATAAAAAAAATATGGTTAAAAGGAAAGCAATAAAGATAATAGCAACAACAATGAAACAGAAGATAGAAAAGAGAAACGCGGTCAAAATGGCATTAACTTCAACTACCTGGTCAGTAAAGAATAACACATCAGGGAGTGCCGTTACAAAGGCAATACTCCTGCATACCAACTGAACTGAACTGAACCCATAGGAGAGGTAGCGTTATGGTGTATTGTATTGTAGACCACAAACTGATTGATATACTAACAATTATACATTGTATATAGAAGTTTCAGCCTCAGCCAAGTAAGTAGACAATTATTGTCATTTTGAAATACAGAATTAAGGTAACTTTCATTGTGTATGTGGGGGCACGGTGGCTCAGAGGTAGAGCATCAAGCTCGGGACCCGGGGGGTCGCGAGTTCGAGCCGCGCCTAGGACTGCCGTGCCGGGAGGGATAGCGCCTTCCTGTTACCTAGCGGGGCTATATGATCTCACTGTAAGGTCTAGCTCGGGGATTCTTTAATCCCTTTAATCATTGTGTATGTCTCCGCGTGTAGAGTGGGAATGTGATAATGCAGGCTACTTGGCCTATTGGTAAATTCGGCCCTGCGTACAGATAAAGGTTGGTGTGGTTGAGTGAGGTGTTGACTCCAAGAATTTAAAGGTATGTCCTTTGAGAATTAAGGTGGCCCTGAGAATTTACAAGGTTGGCTCCAAGAATTTAAAGGTTGGCGGGGTAGTGGGATGTGGTGGCCCCTGGTGGGAGCGACGGCATCATAACAACTGCGTGTGTGGTGCAGAGGAGGGAGAGAAGCTTCAAACTTTAGCGGTCTCCTTATTATCATATTCTCCATGAGTTGGATGACGGTCAGTAATGGATGGGAGGGATTGAAGGAGGTTGTTGGTGTGGTAGTAGAGGTAACTGAAGGAAACTGTGGCTAAGAAAAGAGGAGCGAAGACGAGAGGGAAAGTAGAAGGTCTTGTTTACTACTGATAACCACTTTCTATTTGGAAGGTGTCTTTGAGAGGTCAGTCATTGCACAGTTTTGTTAAGTATATGATGCCAAGGATCAGGAAGTACAAAATAACTGCAGGTGGAGGAAGGAGGGCAAGGAAGACAATGTGAAAATGTAATATAGTGAAGTGTGGAAAGTCGTGGAACATGTAACACGACTGAGATAATGGTGCTCTAAAGGGAACTGTTTCATGGTATCTTACGTGTGCGTTCATGGTTGTTGCTTTGACAGGTATACAGAAGTCATTTAAACCTAGCTGAATCTTATTTTGCCAAATGTAACAAGCTGGTAGCTTGTATGTGTAATAACTTATTTAGGAATTTTTTTTTTTTCCATTTCAGGCCAGGCATGATCCACTTATTTTAATGATGTTCTGTAGATAAATATCACATGTGCAAACACCATCTTTTCTATGACACGTCTGTTGGAAATTATTGATAATAACGGAGATGTGACTACTACATAATAAACCTAACCAGTTGGCCAGAATGAGTCGCATTATTTCCTCAGGCTGGCCACTGAGTTGTTGCCTGCAAATTCAGTTCTGCCGAAACATCTGTAAAAGTAACAGGCTCTCTTCCATTCTAGCTTTTTTTTTTTCCCAGGAATATTAGGCCCATAACTAAGGCAGAGTTGGGATTTGTTTAGGTTAGAACTAAATTCTTGGGGTTCTTGGTAATGCTAAGTGGTGCAAGGATGGGATAATGCCTCAGATGACCATTCATATGCAGATGACACAATACTTCACAGTTCGTTCACACTCAGACACCCAGTGACAAAGTCTGGAAACTCCAATTCTCAACTCAGCACAGCCATCTCCATAAATCAAGACTTATCTATGATCAGTGAATGGGGACAAAACAACCTTGTCTCATTTAATGCTAGTAAAACCAGATATGTACAATTTACTAATAGATAGATATTCCCTGATTCATATACTGTATTACCTTTAATGCTACTAATATTCCCCTCTCCAAAAGTATTGAAATTCTCGGCGTCTCACTTAACAGTGCCCTCAGCTGGACCTTTCATGTCAGATCACTTGCTAAAACCACCTCAAAGAAACTTGGATTATTATACAGAGTCTGTAACTTCTTCACTGATGAGCAGATAGCTTTAATTTACAAGAGTCATGTGTACTCTTAGCTTGAATATTGCTCACCCTTGTGGAATGGATGTGGAGAGGTTGTATTAAAACAACTAGACAGAATTCAGAAGAAAGATTTTGGAATTATTAGTAACCCTGCTATTACACCACTTGGTGGTGGCCAGAATCAGAATCCAAACAAGATGGAGGAAGAGAAGAAGGGAAGGACAGGAGGAAGTATTTCTTACAAGGAGGGTAGAAAAGTTACAAGAGGATGGAATAAAGGCTGAATATAAAAGGGACTTGGAGGAGCGATTGGGTAAATATAGATTGGAGCAGATGGGGGACGTGGAAGGTGTGTGCAAGATATTCACAGAAGAAATCTGTGCAGCATGTGAGGTGGTGTGTGGGGTGAAGAGAAGACGAAAGGGGGTTCAGGGAACAGCATGGTGGACTGAGGTGAGAGAGGCTGTGGCACAAAAGAAGAAAGCATATAATGAATGGATGAGGAACAGGGGCTTCGAAGAAGCTGAGAGACGGACGAGAGAGTTATATGTAGAGAGGAGGAGAGAGGTGAAAAGATTAGTAAGAGAGAGTAAGAAGAGAGTGGATGAGGAATTTGGAAGGAATTTGAGTGCAAAGTGGAGGGAATGTAAGAAAATGTTCTGGAAGGAGGTAAAGAGAGCTAGACAGGGTGCCAACAAAGTCAGTGGGGGTGTGAAAGATAAAAATGGTAGATTACTAGTGGAGAAGGGAGAAAAGATAAACAGATGGAGAGAACACTTTAATGAATTGTTGAACATAGAGAATGAAAGTAATGCAAGTATAAGTGGCTGGGGAATGGCGGGGAGAAGGAGGGTTGTGAGAAGAGAGGAAGAAATCAGTAGGATGGAAGTGGTGGAAGCAATGAAGAAAGTTAAAATGGGGAAAGCCCCAGGAGTTGATGGAGTGTATGGTGAAATGCTGAAGTATGGGGGAGAGATAGTAATAGAATGGATGTGGAAGGTGTGCAGATTGGGTTGGGAGGAGGGTAGGGTCCTGGAGGATTGGAAGTCAGGTATAATTGTTCCTCTGTACAAAGGAAAAGGGGAAAAAGCAGTGTGTGGTAACCACAGGGGCATTTGCCTTCTCAGTGTAATAGGAAAAGTATATGGTAGGATACTTATTGACAGAGTTAGGGAAATTAGTTGGAGAAGAACAGGGATGTTTTAGGAAGGGAAGAGGTTGTGTAAACCAGATATTCATTCTTAGATCCTTAGTGTAAAAGTTTCTAGAGAAGGGCAACAAGTTGTATGCAGCCTTCATGGATCTGGAGAAAGCATATGACAGGGTGGATAGACAAGGATTGTGGAAAGTATTAAGAATATATGGCGTGGGTGGGAAGTTACTGAAGGCAGTGAAGAGTGTGTGTGAGGATGCTAAGGCTGCAGTGTGTGTGGATGGCAAACTGAGTGAAACTTTCCATTTGGAGGTTGGATTGAAACAAGGATGTGTCATGTCTCCATGGTTGTTCAATCTGTACAGGGATGGGGTTATAGAAGAGATACAGGTTTGGGCAGTGGATGTTGGAGCGGCCCTAGTGAGAGAGGGCAGTGTTTGGAAACTCCCTGTACTGTTGTTTGCAGATGATACTTTGTTGTTGAGTGAAGACGAAGGGGAGCTGCAAGGCTTGGTAGATGAGTTTGGGAGAGTGTGTAAGAAACGGAATCTAAAAGTGAATGTAGGGAAGAGTAAAGTGATGGTCTTCGAGAGAAATGAAGTCAGTGAATGTACAGTGAGATTGGATGTGGAGGATATGGAGAATGTGAGTTCATTTAAGTACCTGGGTAGTGTGGTGAGTAAGGATGGAAGTCTGTAGGGTGAAGTGCTTGAAAGGGTGCAGCAAGGAAGGAAGGTTGCTGGTTCGTTGAAAGCAGTGATAAGAAACAGGGAGGTGAGCATGGAAGTGAAAAAGTTGTTACATGACAGTATTGAGATACCAACTCTAACATATGGAAGTGAAGCTTGGACCCTGTTGGAAGGACAGAAGTCAAGAGTGAGAGCAGTGGAGTTGTTTGAGAGGAGCATGTGGAGTCACATGGAGAGACAGACTAACAAATGAGGAAGTGAAGGAGTGTTGTGGTGTGGATGTGGACGTGATAGGAAGCGTTAGGAGAAACACGTTAAGGTGGTTTGGGCATATGGAGAGGAAGGAGAGTGAAAGACTGACGAGGAGAGTGTATGTGAGTGAGGTGGAGGGGGTGAGAGGGAGGGGGAGGCCGAGGATGAGATGGAGGGATGGAGTGGAGATGTACATTAGAGAGGGGGGCGTGAGTTTGGAGTGGGGTAGTGAAATGGCGGGGGACAGAGCGACATGGAGGTGATTTGTTTGTGGCCACCCCGTGCGGGATTGAGGCGTCTGGCAATAGATAGAAGAGTAAGGAGGAATGTTACCTCCCTTGCATTATTTTACAGATATTTTTATGGCAAATGCTCAGACAAAGTTGTGTCTATTGTGCCATCTCCTCATGCTACACAGGCATCTGTCAGCGCTCATGACTGGAATGTCACACAGCCATGTTGCAGAACTTCCGCCAATCATAATTCTTTTATTCCCCGAACTGCATCTCTCTGGAACTCACTTCCCCAGAGTTGTTTCTCTCCAAACTTCAACCTACAGCTGTTCAAGTCCAACTGTTACAGATATTTCATGAATGGAGGACATCAGTAATCTGGTGTATGGATTTTTTTTTTTAATTCATTTGTTTTTCCTTCTTCTGTTATTTCAAAAAAAATAAATTAAAAAATAAATCACATTATTTGCAGCAGTGATGTGGCATTTCCAGATTTCCTGTGGAAAGAAAGTACAGTATTGACTCTTTGTAATCATCATCATCATCCGGACCTCCTTTCCCACCCTAGGGCAGGGTGAGGAGTAGCAATCTCCAAACAGCCCAAATTTGCCCAATCCAATGGGCCATACTTCGATTCACTCATCATTCAAGCCCCTGGAATCCTGGTTCTATCAGATTTGCCAAAAACATTCACCACGTTCTGTAGCTTCACATAAACATATCCGATAGAGTCAGTCTGCACGCTGCCACGTTAAAAAGGGGTGCCAAATCCTTTGATCATGCAGTTCTCCTCGCAACATTCATCCAGCCAGCTTGATCTCTGGTCAGTTCCCAAGCCTCACCAACTTCCAAACCTTGTTTCCTCACACACACACACACACACACACACACACACACGTCTGCCATATCTCTCCACCTTCTCCTTGGCCTACCTTGCCTCCTCCCTCCTTCAGATTCACTCAGATATACCTTTTTCACCACTCTCTTGTTATCCATTCTCTCCACATGACCCTACCACCTCAATACACTCTCTTCGATTCTGGTGTCCACAGACTTCCTCACTCCACATCTTTCACGAATCACATTATTCTGTATCCTATCCATTCTTGGTACTCCACATACATTCCTCAGCAGTCCTATCTCCAGTGCTGTTACTCTTGACTTTTCATTTCCATGCCACACCATAGTCTCACATCCATATGTTAAAGTTGGCACTACCACTCCTTCATGTAAGCCTCGTGCACCTGCAACACTCAAGCCTCTTTGTTATTTTTTATAGTTAGCATATATAGAGGGCTTTTGAATTTTGAAAATGCTTTTATCTATCTATCTATCTTTTGCCAGGTGCCATAATTCCGTAAGGGGTGGCCATTTGACTTTTAGTGGTATTTGTTTTATGGGGAGGGCCAGTAACCTTCCACCAACCCACTTGTTGACATGTAGGGAGCACGTATGGTTTGGTTATATGGTTGCCACCCAGCATTGTAAATGGTTTCTTGGCTTATAGGAAACCATTTGGCTTGTCACTCAATGTAAAGCCACCTGTAAAGGAAAGAAAAGCAATAAGAAGTGACAGGAAAGATGGGAAAAATAGGAAGAGAGGTGGGGAGGCACAGAAAAAGAATGATAAAGGCCAAGGAAGAAGTTGGCAGCACTACATCAAGTGAGTGGATGTTGGTCGCCACCACCTACCAATAAAATGCTTTCAAAAATTCGTAAATAGGGATTCCATTATTGTACTGTGTGTATCTTCGATTCTGTGGAATATGAAGTGTTAATTAAATCACTGATTGCTATTTTGCTAACCTATATCTCATTTTAATGGATGTTTCCTGTGTGATCTATATAAAGATTAAATATTCTATGATTGCATCTGCCTTCGCTGTCACATGGTCATGTGATAATTAACGAACATACCATGATTACTGAACACTTAACACATGATATATACCAGTACTGTTTTGGCACACGTTTTGCCGAATGCACACGGAACAGTTTTTAGTCCCAAATGGTTTGAATGATGTAACTACTTTTCCCTGTTTTGAAAAATCTCTAATACAGAGTTTGAATTTTTGAAAGTGTGATGGACGTGTCTTCGCTCTCTCTGGTTTTACTCTATTTTCACCACTTGTATCAGTTAATCTCTCAAAGTGTTTGTAAATTTGCAAATCTAAATAACTAGGTAAGCCGAGAAGTGTATTAATAGAGAAAGTGGTGAGGAATGGCGGGTAAACAAGTGAACAGTAGGAGCACTAACTCTGGGAAGGTTCAAACAACAAAAAGATGAGGGAAATAATGGAATCAACATCATCTGGGGACACCTTATGTGGTAACTGTGGAAAAGGTGTGAGCAATCTGAATCCTGCCTTATGCTGTGAAATCTGAGAGTTATGGCTCCACATTCAGTGTGAAAAAATTCCCCAGGAAATTATATGACTTCATGGTCAGTGAGGAGGCTGGTCAACAGCTAAACTGGAATTGTAGCTTCTGTAAATATGGCTATGAAAAAATGCATCAAAGATTGGAAAAGGTCTAGAATCAGCATGATTTTTTTTTTTTTTTAAATAAAAAATAACCCGCCGAGTCCCGACCGTTTTTTTACCCAGCCTACCCTCAGATCCTGACCGATTTTCGACTTTTTGTTTTTTGGCTGAAACCTTCGCTTTTGGTGAGAAACCGAAAATTCATAGTGAAATCGCGATCCTGAGGTAAAAAAATGTTGATACAGGTGTCACTCAACCTTACGTTTTCCTCCTTTTTCAGGGTGCCTGGCTAAGAAAACGAACTATGGAAATGTTGACTAATTCAAGCCACTTTAAATTACGTATTTATTTCAATTATCTGGTACGAATTTATGTGTAGTAAAAGTATAATGGTTTTTACACAATAATATAGGCATTTATAAGCATTGTTCACTTACCCAAAACCCCAGTATATGGCACCTTCCTTTATGACATTACCATCTCATCACTTCTGTTTGTTTCTACCTCTAGCTTTTTTGTTTCTTTGTCCTCCACCTCAGGAATCACTTTCACCGTGAATTTTGTCATTAGAGAGACCGTGGGGCAACATACCTTTACTGGCTGGGTTGCTGCTAACAGGTGAATTGCCCAGTGTGGGGGGGAGGGTGGGGAAGGGGGGGTTAGGAGGGGCCAGTCAGTATCCCCGCTTGACAGCAGGTAGAGGAAGGTCTCCCACATATGCCTACCAAAAATCACCTGCGAATGTTGAAAAATGTGCACATAATGGGCCTTGCAATTGCGTGACGTACGATGTACGTCGTTGGGTCTGTCCACGCAAAAATGTAGCGACGTACACCGTACGTCGATGGGACTCGGCGGGTTAATGTGTCTGACTGGGCATAGGCTTCACAGCCTGCTCCAAAGGCCCAGTAGTCCTATGTAAGAAGTATGAAGTGTTCAGGGCAGAACTATGTGAGACCAAGGAAGATGTGAAGGAGAAAATGGTGCAGGTGGATGATATTGGTAATAGCGTGGGTTTATTAGAGGCTAAGAACCTGGAGGCGACTGATTATACAGTAATATACAACAAGATGAAATAGTGAACCTGGACCTGATGAAATGAGTTGAGGAATTGGAAAGTAAGCTATGAACTTGTAATCAAGACCATAAGGAAAGGAAGGAAAAGGCAATAGGTGAAAAAGAAGGCAAGCAAAAGCAGGCACAAAAGCAAGTTGAATTTGTAATAGGTGAATGGAACGAGGGGCAGACAAGAGACAGAAAGGAATACAGTTGTATATGGAACACCAGAGGTGAGGTATGACACAGAGTTGAGGATAAAATTGAAGGTGACACGAACTGCATACAGAAGGTGCTTGATGCTTGTGGTGTGAGTGACAGTCAGGGAAAAATTGGGAAGATTATCAGATTGGGAAAAATCAGTACAGGCAATTGGGATAGGCCATTGCTAGTTGCACTCACAAACAGCTACACAAAGTCACAGATATTCAAGAACATCAGTAACCTCAAAGGCAAAGATGAATTCAAATAGATTAGTATACAGCATGATATGACAAAGCTAGAGAGGGAACAAGAGACGTTTCTACTTAAGGAGGCAAAAAAACGGACAGAAACAGATGATTCAGGCGCAAAATACGGAGTGAGGGACCCACTGTGGAGACGTCGGGTCATCAAGATAACTACAGGAGGAATGCAATAAAAGATGAAGCTTCAACAATTCCCAATGATGTAAGAAGCAGACTTTGCTGGTCTACCAGTAGACTTGCCGACATGTCTTAAAAATACTCCTGCTGATAGCAATCCACTAGTCCTGTATGAGACAGCCCTAGCATGTATTCAATATGGACGGTGAGTGTTAGCTCCGAAGTGGTGACATGTAGAGATGTATGGTATGTAGGAGGACTGCTGGGCCTTGGGAGCAGGCTGTGAAGCCTATGCCCACACACACACACACACACACACACACACACACACACACACACACACACACAGAAAAGACTACGGATAATACGTATTAATGTTGATGTGTTTACTGGGAAAAAACTAAGAAAATGAGGCTTCTACCACTCATCATGACTCTGCAAAAAGTCAACCCAAAGCATTGTAGATATGAGAGGATTCCAGAGGAATATAATATTGAGGGTTTTGAAAAGATCAGATTGGGAAAAATCAGAAGAGACAATAAGGATAGGCCATTGCTAGTTACACTCACAAACAGCTACCTTATAACTAAGCAACACGTTCCCTACGTGACAGCAAGTGGGTTGGCGGAGGGTTAGTGCCCGTCCCCAGAAAACAACTAACTAAAAATACAAACAAGAATCCTCGGACCAGTACATTAAGATCTCACTATAACGGACTAATTGGGGCCCAAGCCATTCCGAAAATTGTGAAATTCCGATAAAAGCGACATCCGGACTTACCGCTGCTAATCCGGACTTTTTCCGATATATCAGACATTAGAAGTTGTATGCAGCCTTCATGGATCTGGAGAAAGCATATGACAGGGTGAATAGACAAGGTTTGTGGAAGGTATTAAGAATATATGGAGTGGATGGGAAGTTGTTGAAGGCAGTGAAGAGTATGTATGAGGGTGCTAAGGCTGCAGTGTGTGTGGATGGCAAACTGAGTGAATCTTTCCATTTGAAGGTTGGATTGAAACAAGGATGTGTCATGTCTCCATGGTTGTTCAATCTGTATATGGATGGGGTTATAAAAGAGATACAAGGTCGGGCAGTGGATGTTGGAGTGGCCCTAGTGAGAGAGGGCAGTGTGTGGAAACTCCCTGTACTGTTGTTTGCAGATGATACTGTGTTGTTGAGTGAAGACGAAAGGGAGCTGCAAGGCTTGGTAGATGAGTTTGGGAGAGTGTGTAAGAAACGGAATCTAAAGGTGAACGTGGGGAAGAGTAAAGTGATGGTCTTCGAGAGAAGTGAAGCCAGTGAGTGTACAGTGAGATTGGATGGGAAGGATATGGAGAATGTGAGTGAATTTAAGTACTTGGGCAGTGTGATGAGTAAGGATGGTAGTCTGAAGGGTGAAGTGCTCGAAAGGGTGCAGCAGGGAAGGAAGGTTGCTGGTTCATTGAAAGCAGTGATAAGAAACAGGGAGGTGAGCATGGAAGTGAAAAAGTTGTTACATGACAGTATTGTGACACCAACTCTGACGTATGGAAGTGAAGCTTGGACCCTGTTGGAAGGACAGAAGTCAAGAGTGAGAGCAGTGGAAATGAGTTATTTGAAAGGAGCATGTGGAGTCACATGGAGAGACAGACTAACAAATGAGTAAGTGAAGGAGCGTTGTGGTGTGGTTGAGGATATGATGGGAAGCGTTAGGAGAAACACGTTAAGGTGGTTTGGGCATGTGGAGAGGATGGAGAGTGAAAGATTGACGAGGAGAGTGTATGTGAGTGAGGTGGAGGGGGCGAGAGGGAGGGGGAGGCCGAGGATGAGATGGAGGGATGGAGTGGAGAGGTATATGAGAGAGGGGGGTGTGAGTTGGGAGCGTGGTAGTGAAATGGCAGGGGACAGAGTGACATGGAGGCGATTTGTTTGTGGCCACCCCGTTCGGGATTGAGGCGTCTGGCAATAGATAGATAGATAGATAGTCCGGATTGCATCAGTGGTTTTCACCACCATTGCAGTATTGTACTGTGTTATACCTTCGCTACATTAATCAAATGGTATAATAATACTGTACTGTGCACTGAAAAACATGTCTTTTACTTGTCTTATTGTGGTGAACATAGCTGAAGTTGTCAGGCAATCCAGACTGCTTCTGGCTTTTATCGGACTTTTCCGATATATTGGAGTTTAGTCCGGTAGCTCCTCGAGTCCAATAAAAGCGAATTCCAGTGTACTGAAGTCCGTTATATCGAGGTCATACTGTACTGACCTAAACGTGACAAGTACGGACCGAACAAAGGACTTGGTGCGGATAGCTACATGGAATGGAAAGGGTGCAAATAATGAGGTGAAAGAGAGAGAGATTGTCCAGGTGCTTGAGGGTGCAAAAGTGGATGCATGTGGATTAACCCGAGGTGTCCCGTTGACATATGGGTACGTTGCAGCGTTTTGTGACAGCTAGACCCATTGACGTACCGGTACGTCACTCAATTGCAAGGTTCATAATTTGCACAATTTTCAAGTTTTACGGGTGATTTTTTGTAGGCATATGTGGGAGACCTTCCTCTATCTGCTGTCAAGTGGGGATACTGCCTGGCCTCACCTTACCCCCCTCCCCCCCCACACTTGGCAATTCACCTGTTAGCAGTGACCTGGCCAGTAAAGACACATTGCGCCACAGTCTCTCCAATGATGAAATTCATTGTGAAAGTGATTCCTGAGGTGGAGGACAAAGAAATAAAGAAGCTAGAAACAAACAGAAATGATGAGGTGGTAATGTCATAAAGGAAGGTGCCATATGTGGATGTGTTTGGTGACTGAACAATGCTTCTATTGCCTTTGTAATTGTGTGAAAACCAATATAGGCTTGTGCTACACATAAATTCATATCAAATAAATAAATAAATATGTAATTCAAAGTGGCTTGAATTAGTTTACCCTCCCATAGTTTGTTTTCTTTGAGGCCAGATACCCTGAGAGAGAACGAAAGGTAAGGCTGACTTGTCACCTGTAGCAACATTTTTAAGCTCAGGAGTGCGATTTCTCTATGAATTTTCGATGTTTCTCACCAAAAGCCAAGGTTTGAGCCAAAAATAATAATACTGTAATTCCGAAATTGCTCGGGACGGGGGGGTATCGGAGGTAGGAAATCAGTCGGGACATGACAGATTAACTGCAGCTAAATGGAGAGGTGAGAGAATGGGAGTATGGATGGGGTATATGTGCAGGAGTAGGTGAGAATGAGCGGGTAAAAGAAGGAGTGTGTATTGTTGTGAGCAACAGATGCAAGGAGAATATAAAAGAGTATGGATCAGTTGGCTCAAGGATTGTGTGAGTAAGAGTGAATGTTGGACTACAGATGTGGGCGATTGTGTGTGTGTGCATGCACCAACGCAAGATCGTGCAAACAGAGTGAGAGAAGAGTTCTGGACAAATGTGAAAGCATGCTTGGAAAAGTTTGAAAGGAATGAGAGTGTTTTTGATTGGAGATATGAATGAAATAGTAGGGAATGTGAAGTTGGATGGAGAAGTTGGTGAGTGGGGTCTGCCTGCAGAGTTGGATGAGAATGACAGTGCTTTAGTGGACAGTTGCGCCAGGAGGGGGTTGATGATAGCTAATACCCTCTTCAGGCACAAGATGATCAATAGGCATATGTGGTGAGTGATGAGAGGGGTGGATGGTGAACTGAATGAACAGAAGGCAATGGTTGATTATGTGTGTGTGTGTGGATGAAAGGATGAGAAGGTGTGTAATGGATGCAAGAGTATATAGAGGTTGAGGGAGTGGACTTTCGGACCAGGTCAGAATCAAAGTCCAAACATGTTGAGGTGTATGGTATGTAGGAGGACTGCTGGGCCTTGATAGCAGGCTGTGAAGCCTATGCCCAGAGTCAGACACACACACACAAAAATGGAGAAATAGAAGAGGGGAAGGACAGGAGGAAGTAGTTTTTACAAGGAGGGTAGAAAAGTTACAAGAGGATGGAGTAAAGTGGGAAGTGGAGGAACGATTGGGTAAATATAGATCGGAGCAGATGGGGGATGTGGAAGATGTGTGTAAGATATTCACAGAAGAAATCTGTGCAGCATGTGAGGTGGTGTGTGGGGTGACGAGAAGATGAAAGGGGGTTCAGGGAACAGCATAGTAGACTGAAGAGGTGAGAGAGGCTGTGGCATAAACGAAGAAAGCATATAGTGAGTGGATGAGAAACAGGGGCGTCGAAGAGGCTGAGAGATGGAAGAGAGAGTTATATGTAGAGAGGAAGAGAGAGATGAGAAGATTAGTAAGAGAGTAAGAAGAGAGTGGATGAGGAATTTGGAAGGAATTTGAGTGCAAAGTGAAGGGAATGTAAGAAAATGTTCTGGAAAGAGGTAAAGAGAGCTAGACTGGGTGCCAAAGAAGTTAGCTGGGGAGTGAAAGATAAAAATGGTAGATTACTAGTGGAGAAGGGAGAAAAAGTGAGCAGATGGAGAGAAAACTTTAATGAATTGTTGAACATAGAGAATGGAAGTAATGCAAGTACTGTATAAGTGCCTGGGGAATGGCTGAGAGAAGAAGGGATGTGAGAAGAGAGGAAGAAATCATCAGGATGGAAGTCATGGAAGCAATGAAGAAAGTTAAAATTGGGATAGCCACAGGAGTGTGTGGTGAAATGCTGAAGCATGGAGGAGAGATAGTAATAGAATGGATGTGGAAGATGCGCAGATTGGCCTTGGAGGAAGGTAGAGTCCCGGAGGATTTCAAGTCAGGTATAATTATTCCTCTGTACAAAGGAAAAGGGGAAAAAGAAGTGTGTGTGGTAATCATAGGGGCATTTGCAATTTGCATTCCTAGTGTAATAGGAAAAGTATTTGGTAGGATACTTATTGACAGAGTTAGGGAAATAACAGAAGAATCAGTTGGAGAAGAACAGGGAGGTTTTAGGAAGGGAAGAGGTTGTGTAGATCAGATATTCATTCTAGATCTTTATTGGAAAAGTTTCTGGAGAAGGGAAAGAAATTGTATGCAGCCTTCATGGATTTGGAGAAAGCATATGACAGGGTGGATAGACAAGGACTGTGGAAAGTGATATGGAGTAGATGGGAAATTGTTGAAGACTGTGAAGAGTATGTATGAGGGTGCTAAGGCTGCAGTGTGTGTGGATGGCAGACTGAGTGAATCTTTCCATTTGAAGGTTGAATTGAAAGAAGGATGTGTCATGTCTCCATGGTTGTTCAATCTATATGGATGAGGTTATAAAAGAGATACAAAGTAGGGCAGTGGATGTTGGAGTGGCCCTAGTGAGAGAGGGCAGTATTTGGAAACTCCCTGTATTGTTTGCAGACGATGCTGTTTTTAAGTGAAGACGAAGGGGAGCTGCAAGGCTTGGTAAATGAGTGTGGGAGAGTGTGTAAGAAACGGAACCTAAAGGTGAATGTAGGGAAGAGTAAAGCGATGGTCTTCGAGAGAAGTGAAGTCAGGGAATACAGTGAGATTGGATGGAGAGGATATGGAAAATGTGAGTGCATTTAAGTACTTGGGTAGTGTGATGAGTAAGGATG
The DNA here is from genome assembly GCA_018397915.1 of Birgus latro. NCBI lineage: Eukaryota > Metazoa > Arthropoda > Malacostraca > Decapoda > Coenobitidae > Birgus > Birgus latro. Next base: position 43,508 of record JAGKTI010000907.1, read on the forward strand.
GAAGTTTAGAGGGTGAGGTGATTGATAGGGTGCAGCAGGGAAGAAAGGTTGCTTGTTCCTTGAACCCAATGATAAGAAACAGGGAAGTGAGCATGGAAATGAGGAAGCTGCTACATGACAGTATTGTGATACCAACTCGAACGTATGGAAGTGAAGCTTGGACCTTGTTGGAGGGACAGAAGTCAAGAGTGAGAGCAGTGGAAATGAGTTATTTGAGAGGAGCATGTGGAGTCACATGGAGAAACGGACTGACAAATGAGGAAGTGAAGGAGTGTTGTGGTGTGGATGTGGATATGATAGGAAGCATTAGGAAAAACACATTGAGGTGGTTTGGCCATGTGGAGGGGATGGAGAGTGAGAGACTGATGAGGAGAGTGTATGTGAGTGAGGTGGAGGGAGGGGGAGGCCAATGATGAGATTGAGGGATGGAGTGGAGAGGTATATGAGAGAGGAGGGTGTGAGCTGGGAGCAGGGCAGTGAAATGGCGGGGGACAGAGTGACATGGAGGCAATTTGTTTGTGGCCACCCCATTTGGGATTGAGGCGTCTGGCAATAGATGATAGAAATTACTGAAGAATCTCTCCAGTAAAGACAACAGAGGATTACAATACACAATAAATGGATGAAATATACCAGTTGACCCATTATATAACTCCTCTTATAGTGTATTTATATGTCTGGAAATTTTTAGTAAAGATGGAAACTTTTTATTTGCCTCAGTTTACAGAAGCCCAGATAGTGACAGAAATGGTAAATTTACAGTAATCTCTCTACTATCCGGTTACATTACTGTTCGGACATCGTGGGCTGATGGCTGAACCCCCAAATTGCCCCCCCCCAAAAAATCCGATTTTTTCCAACCATCAGTTTGAATTTCCCACGCGCACCGACTAGCTCCCTTCCAGCCCAATCCCTCTCCTACTAGTTCTGTCTCAACTCCCGTGAACAGTGGATGGCTGTCCGATCATTTGTGGTATTTTCGTTCTTGTTTAAATAATCAAAAGTTACAGTGCTAAAGATTAAGTATTGTTAAACACTTGATTACTGGACATGCTTCAAGAGCAATTATGACTACTATAAAAACCTTAGAGGTGGGGGTAAAGAAGGAGTAAACAACAATCATATACATGTAAGTAAACATTGTCATATGCTAAATATTTTCCATAATCACTTCTGAATCCTCATTCTCTGGTTACATTTTATTTACTTCATGATTTGTGTCCCATATTTTAGTGCACAGGCTGTGAAAGAGGTGATTTTCTCAGTGATTACCATGTCTCTTACATACAGTAGGCGCGGAAAGTATTGACATTTTTTTGCCGACGTCATTCTTTTTCGTGTTAAGTGAAGTAGGGTCAATACTACCCTCCCCTGTGATGCGAAATGAGCTGACGCTTTTTCAACGGGAGCTGGCAACCCTGCTTGATAGGTTTGGCACCACAGGAGCAGGCTCAGTAATGTTTGGCCAGCCACAGGAGGAGGATTGTCTCTGTGTGTGATGCACCACGAGGGCATGTTTTGACTCAAATAACACAGTTATTTGGTTACCTACCACATTCTCATCATGCCTAAAGTATCCACAAGCAAGGACAAACATGTGGAAGTGATTACTTTATACAAAGCTGGCCACAAACTCCCATTTATTGCAAATCAGATGGTGTTAGACTGAGGACAGTGCAGAGACTGGTGAAGCGGTTCAAGGACAGTGGGGAGGCCATTCCTCCCACTCCACTTCCCAAGCCTGGGAGACCTCGTAAGACAACCTTCAGGACCCGTCAGCTGATCTCAAGGCAAGTTAGCAAGGATCCAAGGCTAACAGCACGGGATTTAAAAGAAAAGAACCCACAGTTGCTGGCAGATGTGTCTGTCAGAAGTGTGCAGCAGCTGTTGCATGACGATCTGGGCTACAGGAGTTTTTGTGCTCGTAAAAAACCACTGCTAACTGCACTTCAGAAGAAAAAGAGAGTAAATTTTTGTAAGAAATATCTTGCCTGGAGTGAGGAGCAATGGAAAACTGTGCTTTGGAGTGATGAGTCAACATTTACTGTCACTGGTACCCCTTCATCACGAGTGTACCGCAAACCAGGCAGTGACCCCCTGGATCCTAAGTACACTTCCAAGTTTGTTAAATACCCGGCCTCACTCATGGCATGGGGCTGCTTTACATATTATGGTGTTGATAGGTTGGTAATTCTACCTGCAAATGAAAAAGTGAACCAGAACAATTATTTGGAGCTCTTATGTGATGTTTTAAGTGACTCTTTTGATAAAACCAAGGCAAGAGTATTTATGCAAGATTCTGCCCCTGCACATGTTGCAAAGTCAGTGAAACAGTGGCTAACAGACTGTGAGGTTCCCTTTATTCGAGATAGGCCTGGAAACAGCCCAGATATCAATCCCATTGAGAATTTATGGGCGCACATGAAGCGGCAGCTGCGTAGTATGGACACATCATCTTTGCCTAAACTTGAGGCTGCAGTCAAGCAGCTATGGAGCAATTTTAGTCCGTCTGTTCTGCAAAACTATGCCATCAGTCTCCCCAGACGCCTTAAGAAGATAATAAAGGTGAAGGGGAATGCCAGTAAATACTAAATTCAATGGTGAATGTTAATTTACAGTGCTTCCTTCAATTTTGCGAGAATGTGGTCGACAAAAAACCTCGCAAAATCAAAATTCGCAAAATTCAAATAATTAAATATATGAGATAAAGGCAAATTGGTCGACATCACCCCAAGGTAAGCACTTTTTCCCACTCTTTCTCTCGACTCTACCTCTTAATTTTACGACGATAAATGAAAAAAACACGAACTGATGTACTGTACAGTGATATTAATGAGAAAACATCATAGGTAAGAAACATTAAAAAAAAATGCATTTACACTGATGTGAAGATTGGCTTGGTGTACGGGACTGGTGGCGGAGCGAGGCTTGGCTACTCTCGCCCCGCGGGGCCTAAGTTATCACTATCACTGTTGGCAGTTATTTCCACATCTTGCTGTGTTTTTTTCTGCCTCTCTCATGAATCCCTCGAAGTCAGAATCGTCACTGGGGTCATCAGAATGAAAAAGGTTAGGGATGCAAGGATCGCTTTCTGCTTGGGGAGGGGTGGCAGGACGGCTGATCGATGGGGCAGGGTCTCTTGGAGTTCTCTTGAATTTTGTGATTAGAGACTGCTTCCTCTTGTTAACCCCATCTCTGTGGAGGTCAGCATAAAAGCGAAGCGGCCGAGGATTAACGATGCATAACCTGGCCAATATTCTCGCCGTCATTGACCAGCTGAAAAAAAAACATCGTGAACAACGAATGTGACAATTTAGGGCTCAGCAAGCATGCCACGGTGTTGACAGGGCCCTTCGTTTTTATGCCGACCTACACAGAGATGGGGTTAACAAGAGGAAGCAGTCTCTAATCACAAAATTAATGAGAACCCCAAGAGACCCTGCCCCATCGACCAGCCGTCCTGCCACCCCTCCCCAAGCAGCCAGCGATCCTAGCATCCCTAACCTTTTTCATTCTGATGACCCCAGTGACGATTCTGACTTCGAGCGATTCATGAGAGAGGCAGAAAAAACACAGCAAGATGTGGAAATATCTGCCGACAGTGATACTGATGACGTAGGCCCCGTGGGGCCACAGTAGCCAAGCCTCGCCCCGCCACCAGTCCCTTAAGTTAACCATGCCAGTTTTCACATCAGTGTAAATGCATTTTTTTTTTTAACGTTTCTTACCTATGATGTTTTCTTATTAATATTACTGTACAGTACATCAGTTCATGTTTGTTTCATTTATCATCATAAAATTAAGAGGTAGAGTCGAGAGAAAGAGCGGGAAAAAGTGCTTACCTTGGGGTGAAGCCGACCAATTTGTAGCCAGCACTGCCTCACTCGCCATTGAACCTGATGTGTTTAAACCCCTTCCTTTTGAGGAACAGGCATAGCCACCCATTCGATGCCTTGAAAGGTTTTGTTGGAGGATTAATGGCTTTTTTAAGGCACGTGTGATAGAATATCTTTGCCTGCTCCCTTATATGGCGCCCATCTAATGCAATCCCTTCCTTGGGGGCACGGTGGCTCAGAGGTAGAGCATCAAGCTCGGGACCGGGGGGTCGCGAGTTCGAGCCGCGCCCGGGACTGCCATGCCGGGAGGGGTAGCGCCCTCCTGTTACCTAGCGGGGCTATATGATCTCGCTGTAAGGTCTAGCTCGGGGGATTCTTTAATCCCCTTTTTTAATGCAATCCCTTCCTTTTCCTTTCTTTGAATGTAGTGAGCAAGATATCTTTCCATTTTTATTAGCACTTCTTTGTTGTCCACCAGCATTCTGCCATCAAATTGAGCACCTCCATAGTCATTCGCTGCTTGCTTGATTTGTTCACTGTTCTTTAAAATCATTCTCACTGTCGATTCACCAACACCAAACTCCTGACCAATAGCAGAATTACCTTCACCTGCTTTTTTCCCTTCAATCATTTTCAGTTTGGTCTCCAAAATTATTTTCTTGTTCTTCTTACCCGTTGGTGCCATGATAACACTCGTGCAAGGTTAGACTGCTGGGATATTGCGAGGAGCACGACGAAATTGTGAGGGTCAGTGACCTTGGTTGGAAACAGGTGCAAACAAACGTGGCGGGGCGGCACACCACTGAACTAGGAGGCTCAGTACGCCCAATGAACCATGACGTCATTACTCGGGGTGGCAAAATAGTGCGGGACGACGACTCTCCCACCACTCGACCTCGCAAAGTGTGTGATCGCTCGCAAAGTTCATAAATATTAAAAAAGTACATGACTTTTGGAACTACCTCGCAAAATTGGGGAATCGCAAAGTTAAAGTTCGCAAAGTTGAAGGATGTACTGTATTTGTTTCTCCTTGCTAACCACAAGAATGTTTTCTTTTTTTAAGATGGCGTCAACACTTTCCGCGCCTACTGTACGTTCACTATCTAGTCAACTGGTGAACATTTTTACCCCACACACCTCTAAATCATAATTTTTCTGGTTACATTTTATTTACTTCATGCTTTGTGTCCCATATTTGAGTGCATAGGCTGTGAAAAGGTGATTTTCTCAGTAATAATCATGTCTCTTCCTTACGTTCATTATGTAGTCAGCTGGCGAACACCCCTGCCTTACTCACCTCAAAATCATAATTTTTGGGTTAAAATTCGATTAATTCATGCTCTGTGCCAATTATTTATGTGAATGGGGTCTTAAATAAGTGCTATGCATGTCTGGTAGGGAGGTAGGTAGGTGGTTTTCTGATTTAGGTTAGGTTAGGTTTAGGGTCAAGAATGACCGGTGCTGTTGGTGAACAGTGAACACCTTTGCCATACATAACTCTTTTTCTGGTAACAGTTTATTTATTTGATGCTTTGTATCCCATATTTTAGTGCATAAGATATGAGAAATGATGATTTTCATAGTGATTGCCACATCCGATACTTATTTACACTAAGCTGCCAACCATGAACATCTATACCTTACTTACCTCAAAATCATCATTTTTGGGTTAAACTTCAATGAATTTATGCTTTGTGTCCATTATTTAATGGATATGGTGTGAGAAAGGGTGATTTTCATAGTGATTTCCATGTCTGATACACTTGCGGGCAAGTTGTGAGCACCTATGCATTACTCACCTCTAAATCATCATTTTTTGGTTAAAATTCAGTTAATTCATACTTTGTGCATTATTTATGTGAAAGGGGACTTAAATAAGTGCTATGCATGTCTGGTAGGGAGGTAGGTAAGTGGTTTTCTGATTTAGGTTAGGTTAGGTTAGGGTCATGAATGACCAGTGCTGGAGCTTCAGAATCACTATCCGGACAAGACCACTGTCCAGACATGCCTTTGGCTCTATTACGTCGGATAGTGGGACACGATTGACACGCAGTTCAAGTATAAGGTGATTGTGGGTGACTAATATTCCTCACATTAATACTTATCATTAGCAGGAGTGGATGATATTAACTCCTTGTTTCTGGAGAAGGCTAGAGACTGTATTCTTGTGCAACACATGGGGGATATTACTAGAACCTGAGGTGATAACAGGGGCAGGACTCTGGAACTGATATTAAGTAATGATGAAACCATAGTAGAAGACATCTCTGTTGACAGTCTTTTGAAGATAAGTGACCATGTCTGCATTGGGTTTGGAGGAACTGCAGGAAGCAAGTGAAAAAGTAGTACTGTATATGTGTTTGAAAAAGCCTACTACAATCTTATGAGGCAGAAATTGGTGATTGATTGGGGGGCTTTTTATCATCTGAGCCAGACATAGAAGGGAAGTGGACCAGATTCAAGAAGAATCAAGATGTAGTTGAAGAGTGTGTTCCCCAAAAGTCATTCATTGATGATAATGTAAAAATGAGGCTAAACAGGAACTTACCAGTGAACAGGAAACAATGGAGTAAAATTAAGTGAAAACAGAGACTGTGGGAACAGATGAAGAGACTGAAAGACAGTTACTATAGGAATGGTGAGAACAGAATGGAGGGAAAGATGGACACTGAAACTGAAAGAGAGTATTGGAGAGGCAGCAGCCAAGTGAGAAGAGGAACAAGGAAAGCTGTGAAGAATGAGGAGCAGGAAATAGCAAGGCCTGTGAAGGAGAACCCAAAATTTTTCTGGAAATATGTCCAGTCAAAGACTAGAACCAAGGCATGAATTGCAGAGTTTTACATTGGTCAGAACAATTCTAATAGGACGGTAAGTGACAGAAAATGCTGAGGTTTTTTCAAGGCACTTCTCTGATGTATTTGTAAAGGAACCAGATGGGCATTCCCTTAAGGGGACAGAGGAGGCAACATCGCCTCGAGACTGGACATCACCTGGGAGGAAATTAGGAGGGTTATACAGAAGATGAAAAAGGACAGATCTTTGGGCCCTGATCAGCTATACCCAAGGGTAGTTAAAGAGGTGATGGAGGAAATAATAGAGCCACTGAGAATCCTCTTTGAGTGTTCCTTCCACACCCAGCAGTTACCAACAGATTGGAGGATTGCAGACATCACAGCAATATTAACCACTTAACCGCAGGTCGTCACTCTCGTGACGGTCGGTGGCAATGGATCAAACCTCCTGGGAAATAATTGATTTGTGTTTCTAATGATAATATCAGGCACTGGTATTCATATTACAGGTTGTCGGGAGGTGTAAATCGGAGACTTCGTTACCCAACTTCAGAAGTCTCCACAAGTCATACAGTAGTTGATGAGGCTAAAAAAAAAACATCCCATGAGAAAGCTGAATGTATGTGCCATCGTTTCATTTTCGTTTTTGAAGGCTCCAACATGCTTGCATGCGTCGGCCTTGGTCACCTAATGGCGGCTCTCTACGCTGCTCGATCCCTGGCAGCCTCCCTGTTCAGTCCCTTAACCCTTAAGTCACACTTAATGACCTTGTCCCATGTCTTTCTCGGTCTGTCCCTCCCAACCCCTCCCCCAATATTAACACCTCTCACCCTCTGTACCCAATTATTATCCCCCATCCTCTCCACATGTCCAAACCACCTCAGCCTACCTCTCCTCATCACAACACCAATACACTCCAGTCCCATCCTACCTCTCAACTCTTCCATCGTAAACCCAGTCCCCCCAGGCCTTGCACGCAGGGATGCACTGCACATCCACCTAATCATCGTCATTTCTGTACGTTTAAACCTGCGAATATCCTCTTCCTTTACTGCCCAAGTCTCACTACCAAACAGCATCACACTCCTAACACATGCTGCATACAAAGACCCCTTAGCATGTAAGGAGAGTCCTCTCAATGTCAGGAGAGGCACCAGCTCCCTGAACTTCTTCTACACCGGTCCTGTATGAGACAGCCCTAGCATGTATGCAATATGGACGGTGGGTGTTAGCGCCGAAGTGGTGACATGTAGAGATGTACGGTATGTAGGAGGACTGCTGGGCCTTGATAGCAGGCTGTGCAGCCTATGCCCAGAGTCAGACACATAAAAAAAAAAAAAAAAACTTCTCACCCTAGCAACCGAGCTAACTCCAGCCCCACCTCCGGCACATAACATTTCTCCCAAATAACGAAACTCCTCCACACACTCAAGAGACTCACCTGCAAGTTCAACCCTCTCACGCCTAACAATCTCCACCTGCTCTCCCCGACACGCCGCACACATGAAATCAGCATCATCTCGCGGTCGACCTCTAATACCACTACATCTCTTGTGCACCCACTTATCACAAACACTGCACAAGATGGAATTACTTCCCACACCCTTGTGGCAAACTGCACATGGCCACTCTCTCTCTCCTCTGATTGTACCGCCACCAACCCTAGATATCATCACTTTTGTTTTATCTGCATTTACCCTTAAGCCCGTGTACCCCATACCATCTCTCCACTTCTTAAATCTTTCCTCCACCTCCTTTTCATTCTCCGCAATTAACACCAAATCATCAGCATACAACATCTCCCAAGGGAGTCCATCTCTGAAGTCACGTGAGAGTGCTTCAAGCACCGTGGTAAACAACAAGGGACTCAAAACTGACCCCTGATGCACACCAACATTCACGGAAAACTCATCACTCAAAGCTCCATTCACTCTTACCTGGGTGCTAGCACCCATGTACATGGCCATAACCACCCTAACCAGCCATTCTTCCAACCCTAGCTTTCTCATTGCCCACTTCACCACCTCTCTAGGGACTCTGTCAAAGTCCTTTTCCAAATCAACAAAAACAAAATACAATTCCCTTTTCTTTCCAATATATTTTTCCTGAAACTGTCGAACAATGAATATGGCATCGGTGGTCCCCCTGCCTGGCATAAACCCAAACTGCATCTCATCTATATTCACTCTTTCTCTAATCATACCTTCTAGAACTCTCTCCATTACTTTCATTATCTGATCTAAGAGCTTTATACCTCTGTAATTTCCCCTTTCCAGGGCATCACCCTTTCCTTTGTACACATTTACAATTGCACTCCTCAGCCAGTCATCTGGGACAACACTCTCATATATAATCTTATTTATCAGGTCAGTGACTAACCTCACCCCAGTATCTCCTGAGGCCTTCAACATTTCGGCAGTCAACCCAGACACACCTGCTGCCTTCCCCACCCGCATCCTGCCTATTGCCCGACTCACAGTAGCAGCGTCAATCAAAGGCCAAGGGCCAAACACTGGATCAGCGGGCTCCAAACCTTCTCTATCCCAATCAAACTCCTCATTCAACAGTTGGCTATAATGCTCTCTCCATGCATCTTTAATATCCTCACTGTTCACCACTACCCTTGCATCATCATTCTTCACACACTGCTCGCCTTCAATGTCCCGATTATCCCTCTTCACCTGATTTGGCACCTTAAAAGTCATATTTTTCCTTTCTCCATGATTTAGATTATCAAGTAAAAGTCTCTGGGACTCAGACTTCGCCCTGTATACCTCTCTTCTAGCCCTGTGCTTGGCAGCCAAGTACTCCTCCCTGTTACCACCATTCTTCCATTCCCAGAAAAGCCTTCTTTTCTCCTTAACTGCAGCTTCTACACCCTCATCCCACCACCAAGTTACTTTATGTCTTGGTGGGCCTCTTGTCCAACCGCATATTGCATCGGTAACTCTCAAGAGGTTGTTCTTAAGGGCTCTATAGTGTTCATTAACTCCTCTATCTACGGCTTCCTGTTCAGCCACCACTCTCCTCATCTCACTATAAAAGGCATCCCTTACTGATTGGTTTCCCAGCTTCCATATTTTCCTCCTGGGTACGTATGTCCTCCTCCTCATCACTCGTTCCTTAAGCACCATGTCACAAATCAACAGTTTGTGCTGCTGCACACACTCCTCGCTTCCTATAACTTTAACATCTCTCACTAATCTCCTGTCAACCCTCCTGACCAGAAAATAACCTATCTGACTACTGTTTCCCCCGGACTCGTACGTAATCAACCGGCTGATTCTTTTCCTAAAATGTGTGTTGCACACAATCATGTCCATAGCCTCCCCAAACTCGAGTATTCTTTCCCCTTCCGCATTCCTCACACCATATGCACATCCCCCATGGACTCCTTCATAACCTTGAGCTGGTTCACCCACATGACCATTTAAATCCCCCCCCAGAACCACTACCTCATCACCCATACCACTTACTACACGTATTAAATCATCCCAAAATCTATCCTTCTCTGCGTCATTCAATCCTGCCTGTGGAGCATATGCCGATATAACTGAAGCCAATTTCTGCCCGACCAAAATTTTCACCACTAATATCCTATCACTTAATCTCATAACATTCATGACATATTCCACCCATTTCTCTGCAACCAACACACCCACACCCCCATATCCGTCAGTTCCCCCCTGCCAAAACAACTTATAGTAGCAATCCTTCCCAACAATCTTTCTGGCTGATCCACCCCTGTACCGGACTTCCTGCAAACATGCCACATCCACCCACCTCCTACTGAAAGCCTCAACGACTTCCCCTGCTCTTCCTCTCAAACTTCCCACATTCCACGAACCCACCCTAAGCCCCCTGGGTGATTTGCTGTCCTCATGCTTGCTTTGGTGCTTGGTTTTGTAGTTCATAGTCGGTAAGATAAAGGGGGTTAAACATTCCAAAGGCCCGACCCATTGCACAGACCCAGGTCCAGGCAATGGATCTGGGACCCCTAGCCCACCAGCTTACCAGTGGCTGTGGTAGTGGCCTCGGGGCACCCTGCCAGGACAGCTGCAGGGACACCCTCCAAGCGCGGCTTGGCACTGCAACTGCCCCGCCATTATACACCCACTGATAGGGCAGCCTCCTGGGGCGCTACTCCCAGGTTCGGGCCCCTCTCTATTGAGCGGAAGTGACAGCCTTTGAACCGCAATGCCCTGTACCCTCTAGCACAGGTTCGAGCCCCATCTCGCCCCGGACCCATGATGCCAGCGGAACCCAAGTCAAGCCTCCCCCCAAAGTCCGCCACTAGGTAGCGGGGGCAAAGTTTTCTGGCCGCATGCCCTTGCTGGCATCAACCCCTGTAACATAGTGGGGTATGACCATATGCATATATAATTATAATACTCTTGGACAAAAAACTGATTTTTGGCAAATATTTTTAAAAAGTGAGTCAGAGCGCAAATTACCCCCGCTGTACAGTCAGGAACCGCCCCCGTCAACCCCGCGGTTAAGGGGTTAAATAAAAGGGGACACAAGTGGCCCAGGAAATTGTATACCTGTGAGCTTGGCAAGCTTTATCTGTAAGTGTATGGAGGGTTTGATTAGGGAGGAGATAATGGTTCACACGTGGAAAAACAACTTGTTCAGTAAAAAGCAGTATGGATTCATATCAGGAAGAGCCACAGACCTACATCTTATCAAAGTACTTGACAACTGGCAGTGGATAAAGGGAAGGCTGTGGATATAATTTACTGTGATTTCATGAAGGCCTTTGATCGTGTCCCACATAAGAGGCTCCTGGATAAAATCTCCTGTTGTGGGTTAAAGGGTAACTACCTGGGTTTGATTCAGGAGTTTCACACCAAGAGGAGGCAGAGAGTGGTAGTGAATGGGATGGCTTTTGAATGGAGTGATGTCATCAGTGTACCTCAAGGATCAGTGCTAACACCATTGCTTCTCATCATTTTTATGATTGATTTAACAAGTTCCATAGAGAATGGAAGTGATACATACCTGTATGCAGATGATATAAAAATATTTAGAACAACAAAGAATGAAGATGATCGTATCAAGCTCCAGGAGGATTTGAATAAAATAAAGAATTGGACAAAAAAACAGCTGCTTAGTTTTCACTCAGAAAAGAGCAGGTGCATGAGAATTGGCAGAATGCAATTAGGAGACAGTGATTTATCACCTTTATAGTCCAGTTGAAAGATCTATGGTGGAAAAGGATGTTGGTGTAGTAATTGATGACATATTGAAGTTTTCAGAACATATCTCAGAAAAAAGTTAATAAGGCAAATAGTAGGAATTATTACACATTCATTAGCTTGAACACAGAGATGTTTAGATACAGTCAAGTCGCCTATGGCATGTGCTTCTATGGCACAGTTTTCTGTGACACGGCAAGGTGCCAGAACCAGAAAACCAACCACGCTCATAAACCATACCCATGGCGTGGGCACGGAAAGGTTTGAAATGTGTGGGCAAATTCCCCTGGCGGTCGGCGCGCTTGCCTGTTTGTTAACAAAGAAGATGGCGACCACTTCAGCTCCAACTGTGGACTTTTTTCTCTCTTAGGAGGTTAAACTTCACCAAATTCATTGTGTTCAGTAACGAAACATGAAAGATTCTTTGGTTATTATGACTAGTTTATAGGTTTGTTTGTTAAACCACTATGAGCGGGTTAGTGACGAAGCACCTATCTCTGAGCTAAGATGATGTATAATGCCTCCCATCATCATCGTCACGTATATAAGAATGATTATTAATGTGCTAAATGTGAGTTTTGTTGATACTTGAGCATACAAACTTTATCAAATAAACTTCGTCAGTCAGTGCTTGACCAAGCAGCCTCTTCCATCTTGAATGTTTTTGTTGGTCAGCTGATCTGCTTAGCTTTTTTTCGCTCGATCTGCAGTGCATGGTATTGCCCAAGTAGACAGAAGGCTGATCACCCTCCTGTGTTTTGTGTCTGTTGTTATGTGTAATGCATGCATTGACTGATTTCTTGATTGTGTGCATATGTAAAGTGGAGAAAAATGGGAAGTGGAGTGAATAAGGGGACTTTGGGTGAAGGTCCAGAACCAAATACCGTTTTTCCCATAGGTTTAGTTATTTCTATGGCACGGGCGCAGTCCACAACCAGTTAGCTGCGCCTTAGGCGACTTGACTGTATTTATATATAGCCCTTGTCTTCCCTCTCTTGGAATATGCCAATCAAGTATGGAATCCTCACTTAATTAAGGACATAGAGGCAATGTAGACTGTACAATGCAGAGCAACCAGCCTCCTGCCAGATATGAAGAACTTGTCTTATGAGGAGAGACTGAGAGTCTTGAATCTACCCACACTGTTATAGAAGATCAAGAGATTTAATTGAGACCTTCAAGATTCTCAGTGGAAAATATGACAAGGACTGCAGTGAGGACATTTTTCAGGAGCAAGAGGAGAGCACAACAAGGGGTAACTGTAAGAAGCTGTTGAAACCAAGCTTGAGACTGAACATGAGAAAATATTCTTTTCCCTCTTGAGTGGTAGATATGTGGAATGCATTGCCAGAGTGGGTGATGAATTGCAAATCAGTGGCAGCACATGAAAAACAACTAGATAATTTCTGGAATGACTGAGAGCTATAGAGGTAGGTGGTGGCGACCATCATCCACTCACTTGATGTAGTGCTGCCCACTTTTTCCTTAGCCTTTATCATTCTTTTTTCTGGGCCTGCCCTCCTCTCTTCCTATTTTTCTCATCTTTCCTGTCACTTCTTGTTGCTTTTCTTTCCTTTACAGGTGGCTTTACATTGCGTGACAAGCCAAATGGTTTCTTGTAAGCCAAGAAACCATTTACAACGCTGGGTGGTAACCATATAACCAAACCATACGTGCTCCCTACGTGTCAACAAGTGGGTTGGTGGAGGGTTAGTGCCCCTCCCTGTAAAACAAATAACTCAAAGTCAAATGGCCACCCCTTACGGGATCATGGCGTCTGGCAATAGATAGATAGATAGATAGATAGACTAAGAGCAAAGGTTTAATTACAAGGCATGGATATCCACCACACATAACCAAGACATCATTTGTCAAGTTAGTGATGACGGTGAAGAGGGTGTAGAGCTGGAGTCATAGGCTCATTAGCTTCTTCCAGATGATCTTCTGTAAGAACAGAACAAGGCCTGTTTTTAGCCAAAGTTAGGATATTAGTCAGATCATCAGCTGCCTTATAAAAGATTGTTCAGTTGGCTCAAAGAGTTTGAGTAGGCCATAGTTTGGTAAATGGAAGTGTATTACAAAGAGGGTTTACAGCGTATAAAAATACACAATTAGATAAATGGGGGTGTATATAAGGAGAGGTTATTGTGTATGAAAATAATTTTAGTTGAGAGTTACATTCCAGTAATAAAGATTATCATTTCAAATAGCAAGTAATATTCAAGGTGTCATGAATTTGCCAAATTGTGTTTTTATGCAAATTCATGACATTGTATTAATATGGGAATGCAAGATGCATTAGTGAAAAAAAAAGTATTCAGTCAGCTAACTGTCCCAACAGTACTCTAATTGGGATTGTTCTCAAAACGTTTGTTATTGTTTCACTAGTGATTGTTTTTATGCACACCCTTGGTGCATTACTGAGTGATCTATCTATCTATCTATTGCCAGACACCATAATCCCGTAAGGGGTGGCCATTTGACTTTGAGTTATTTATTTTACGGGGAGGGGCATTAACCCTCCACCAACCCACTTGTTGACACGTAGGGAGCACGTATGGTTTGGTTATATGGTTACCACCTAGCGTTGTAAATGGTTTCTTGGCTTACAGGAAACCATTTGGCTTGTCACTCAAAGTAATGCCACCTGTAAAGGAAAGAAAAGCAGTAAGAAGTGACAGGAAATATAAGAGAAATAGGAAGAAAGGAGGGCAGGCACAGAAAAAGAATGATAAAGGCTAAGGAAGAAGTAGGCAGCACTATATCAAGTGAGTGGATGATGGTCGCCACCACCTACCACTATTTACTGAGTGATACTTTTGTGTATTTATTGTTCCACCCTGCCTCTTTAGCCGTTAAGCTAAGCTACTTCTGCTTTTGGTGATCGTGTATTGCTTTGTGGCCGGTGTGAGAACTTTAGTCAGTTGGTGTAGTGCTGCCACAGGAGGAGGATCTCAAGAACAGTACTGAGCAGTGAAGACCCCATCTTGCAGCTTATCACCTAGTTTCTAGCAGTTCTACAACCCCCGCGTCGCCCCACCAAGTTGGTGATTGTCAACAGTGGGTGCCAGCAGTGCGCAGTGCAGTGGCCTGAGTAGCAGAACCGTCCAGTCTCTTCGCAGCCCCGACCCCATTTTCTCTGCTGACCAGTATTTTCTTTCTGTGTTTTCTCGGCTTAAGAGTATTATCTAGGGTTTGAGTGAATGATTACTCGTTTAAGTTATTTTGTAAACATAAGAATTCATTTTGTTTGTAATTAATAAATTTACAGTTCTTTTCCTTGGTCTTGAGTAAGAATCGTGTTTCATTTCTCCATATTGTGCTTACTGTAGTTTGCTACTCCCAGTTTGCAGAAACTTCTTGTATATATTACGACTGGAAATTAAGCCAGTTCTTTCATATTAATTCATAAATTGTAGTTTGCTACTCCCAGTTTGCAAAAACTTCTTGTATATATTACGACTGGAAATTAAGCCAGTTCTTTCATATTAATTCATAAATCTGTTTGCACCAGCCATGATTTAGCACCAGCAAGAATCTATCTTTATTAGTATTAATTAATTATCAATTATCAGGGGTAAGGACACTTTCTCAGGGGCCAACAGTATCAACAATTCAGCATTAGTGAGTGATTAGTCTCCGCTGTGGACTGTTGAGAAAGTTTATGAAATTCTCGTCTTTAGGGAGTCGGCGAAGTAAGCCAGAATAAAGTAAAACTTACTGCTGTACTTTATTTCATAAGTCGTTAGCCCTTGTGGCAGTGGTGACTTTCCTGTTTTTCTCCCATAAGTAGTGGAGATATATTCAGTATACCTGTATTTCTTTTTCCACCATGACCACCAACGACTTATTTGTAATTCATTTATATTTCACTTCCCCCTTGGCACAAGTTATCAATTTGGCTGTAGTTGATTTTATGACAGGGTATAGTAATATTCATTAAATTTACAGTTGATTTAGTATGCATTTTGTAGAAATAAGTGATACAGAGTGATACAGTGTGTCAGTACTTACAAAGATAAATTGCTGGTCTATCTATCTATCTATTGCCAGACGCCTTAATCCCGCACGGGGTGGCCACAAACAAATCGACTCCATGTCACTCTGTCCCCTGCCATTTCACTACCACGCTCCCAACTCACACCCCCCTCTCTCATACCTCTCCACTCCATCCCTCCATCTCATCCTCGGCCTCCCCCTCCCTCTCGCCCCCTCCACCTCACTCACATACACTCTCCTCGTCAGTCTTTCACCCTCCATCCTCTCCACATGCCCAAACCACCTTAACGTGCTTCTCCTAACGCTTCCCATCACATCCTCAGCCACACCACAACGCTCCTTCACTTACTCATTTGTTAGTCTGTCTCTCCATGTGACTCCACATGCTCCTCCTCTCAAATAACTCATTTCCACTGCTCTCACTCTTGACTTCTGTCCTTCCAACAGGGTCCAAGCTTCACTTCCATATGTCAGAGTTGGTGTCACAATACTGTCATGTAACAACTTTTTCACTTCCATGCTCACCTCCCTGTTTCTTATCACTGCTTTCAACGAACAAGCAACCTTCCTTCCCTGCTGCACCCTTTCGAGCACTTCACCCTCCAGACTTCGATCCTTACTCATCACACTGCCCAAGTACTTAAATTCACTCACATTCTCCATATCCTTCCCATCCAATCTCACTGTACATTCACTGGCTTCACTTCTCTCAAAGACCATCACTTTACTCTTCCCTACATTCACCTTTAGATTCCGTTTCTTACACACTCTCCCAAACTGGTGTGAGCTATATAAACTCTGACCCTTCACTTTACATTTGGAGTGCTTAATGATGAACAGTGGTGTTTTATATATGTTCTTGTGTCAGTATTTATATACAGTAGTGAAAACATGTTAAGTGAAAGTGTGTTAAATGAGCAATTACTGGATATTTGTTTGTGTTAATTCATTAAAAGTAAGCTAATGCATGATTCCGATAAGGGATGGTTTCACATGGTGTCACTGAAATAACCAGATAACTTTACTGCATAAGTACACTTAGTTATCTTATATACATTAACTCCCTCTCTGTTCCTAAAAGGAGGATGGATGACAGCAGGAGAATGGCAGCTTCAGCCTTTAGTCTACTACATTCACACCCAGTTGAGTGTGGGACCGTGACAGCATCAACATGTCATTGTACTGTAATATGTTTCAGTGAGGTTGAGCTCTGCTTTTGACAATGGAGGAGAAGAGCGGGACCGAGGGCAGGCGGGGAAGTTGGAGAAACAGAACCTATGATGCAACTGACCAGATAAAACAACTCCTCAGGATTCCTCCAGATCATTTAACACAACTTAGCTCCAATGGCAAGCTACGCATGCCTTCACAAGGTGTACCTACTCACAAACAGGTACAGTAGTGTACTGTAAACTCTGACAAATTCAAGATTTGATAATACAGAAGAGCCATTTTAACTCAGACCCTGTGTTATGGAGAGGAGAAGAAGAAGAAGAAAAAACTGGGTGAACAAAGTCAGTTAACTCAGTCCAGTGGCGGATCGTTTCGTTTAATTTTTGAAGACTCCAGCATGCTTGCATGTGTCGGCCTTGGTCACATAATGGCGGCTCTCCATGCTGCTCAATCACTGGCAGCCTCCCTGTTCAGTTCCTTAACCCTGAGGTTACAGTGACCTTATCCCAGGTCTTTTTTGGTCTACCCCTTGCAGGCCCACCACTAATATTAACACTTCTCACTGTCTGCATCCATTTATCATCCTCCATCCTCTCCGCATGCCCAATCCACCTCAGTCAACCTCTCCTCATCACAACACCAATACATTCCAGTCCCATCCTACCTCTCAACTCTTCCATCGTAAACCTAGTACCCCCCCAGGCCTTGCACTCAGGGACGCACCGCACGTTCACCTAATCTTTGTCATTTCTGTACATTTGAGCCTGCAAATATCCTCTTCCTTTACTGCCCAGGTCTCACCAGATTTTTTTTTCTTTTTTTTTTGGGGGGGGGGTACTAGGCAGAGAAGTTCACATACTATAGTACCTACACTTGTTGTAGTTTGTATTTTCAGTGGTTTGATAATTAATAAACTACTGAAAATTTCTTTAACGGTTAATTATTGAATCATTGTAATACAGGTAGTTAACATAATGTATGCTACATCTAATGGGGACTGTCACTGGTGTAGCAAAACTACAACTTGCAGTGTGGCTTATGTATGGGTTTCTGACTAAAAAAGCACATATGATTGTAACAGTTCCAAAAGTGTAGTAGATGCTCGATTTAACAAATTCCGATGTAGCGGAAGCCCGAGATAACGGAATTATTTTTTTCCGGTGTTTTTACCCTACTGAATGGGAATTCCATACACAATAATGCATTTCTGAGGGTATTAATTATGGTTTCACACTGCTGTGTGTAGCATTGAGAGTTAGCATAGTTTGCTAGGTTTGGGTTGCCTTCAAGGATTTAGCAGAAAATAGCTCGAGGTACTGGAAAATTTTCCTTCATGTTGAGCCTTGGTTATGGAACTCGATTTAACCAAAAATTTGAGATAACAGAATGGTGGTTGGCTGAATTAGTTCATTAAATTGAATAGCTGCTGTATATATTACTAAATTATGTGCTCCAGCATTCAGTGTACAAAGAGGCTAAATTAGCTGCTGAATGTTTATATAAAGAAAAAAAACATTGTTTCATTGTTATATGTTCATTCTATGAATTAGTAAGTTAAGTCTTTTTCATACTTCTCTCATCCTTTATATGCTGGTGGTGGGGGGGGGCAAGTTGAGTGTGGTGGTGATTGAGTGCCTTATAGAATAAAGTCTTTTTTACATTTTTTCTTCTTTGAAAACACATCAGTGACAGTCATGACAAAATTTCCAATAAAATTATCATTGGACAGTTCATCGTGTATGCATAATTTTGCAAGGCCATTCATTCTTTTTTTGCCCATAGTATGATATTATATGGTTAAGCATTGAAAAACTTTGATTGTTTGTAGCAGATAAAATAGGCAGAGTGGCATAGATAAGCAACAGTTTCTTCGTAACAGGATCATTTCGTGAATACTGCTCGTATTTATCAATTCAGCCAGGATTTTTTAGGTACAGAAGACCATTGTGATCTCCACATACTATATTTAGTGAAATATCGTGGATATCATCTAGTCCCAGCACTGGATCATTCAAGAGGTAGTCTTTATATATCGGTAAAGCTGGAGACATATCATCTAAAGAAGTTCTGTGAAAATAGCTTGGAACTAAGGAACACATTGAGCTGGCAGTAGCATGATAATTTGAAAAATGTTCCTCAAACTGGCCAAGTACAAAATTTAAAAAGGGGATAGAGACTGCTCAGTAGTAGTAATCACTGGGAATTGAAGATGGATGATTTGATCTGTGAGACTGTCTGTTTGCTAACTTGGGCACAGATTCATTTATTGTACATTGATTACAAGTCTGAACTTAATTGCATCATCAGAAACTCCATCAAAAACTTCATCATTTTCTCTCATACCTTGGACTCTTTAGTGACTGACTTTATTTCAGTGGAACATTCCGAAATGTTGTACTGATAGCCTGAATATGTTGTGTCAGTGGTTTTGTGTCGCTTAAAAGTGCACTAAGAACGCTCAGTGAAACAGTGAACTCAAAATCAATCTTCTGAGAGCTTCAATGACATAGGGAAGTAATAGATAATCTTTTCATACTCAGTAATCTCCATCAACATACCCATATCCCACACCAAGCCCTCTTCCTCCCATCATCCCCAGACATCACCTTCTGCTCCCCAAACTGTGCCTCCACCTCCTGATCATCATCACTTCCAAAACCAGAATCACCCCAGCTGGCCACAGACACACACACACTTATTTTAGGAGAGCCAACTGGGATGCCTTCACAGCTGGAACAGAACAACACTTTGAAACATTTAACAGTATATCCATCACAAACATAAACACCGCAGTACACACTTTCAGTACAATTATTCAAAATGCAGACAAAAGACAAAGAGACACAACCCCAACTTCACACCAGAAATTCAAGACCTCATCAGTCAACGGGACAGACTACGACACTCCCCAACACCCCATACACAGGACACCGTACAACAAATACAAGAACTCAACACTCATATAAACAATAAAATATCAGAACAGCAAACATGAAATTGGAATACAGTAATTATCTCGAAACACTTGGTCACAAAACAAAAACCAGCAGACTCTACAAAACACTAAACAGCATCACACTCTCCAACAGCAACACTACACAATCACATGCTGCTATCACAGCAATAGACACCATACCTTCAAACAAACAACAAGCAAACACTCTCATCAATCACTTTTCACATATCCAGCTAAAGCCCCATCGCTATGACCAACGTGTCTTCCAGCGCAAGAGGCAGTTCCCCACAAACCCAGACTTCTCACCTTTCACCTACAACCAGATGAAGCTCATCATTAGCAGCCTTAAGCACTCATCTGCTTGTGGACCAGACAACATAAACAACATACATCTTAAACACCTTGGACCACAAGGCATACAAGCACTCACCAACTTATCAAACTACAGCTACTTACACAACATAATACCCAACATCTGGAAGCATGGCACTATCATCACTATCCCCAAACCCAACAAAGACCTCACGTTACCTTCCTTACACTGCCCCATCACACTCCTCTGCACCCCCTCCAAAGTCACTGAACAACAGGTATTACAACTAGTTACACCTCACACCCACCTAGCCCCATCAGAACATGATTTGAGGCCACTACACTCCACAAACACTCTTCTTACAGACCTTACACAGAGAGTTGGCATGAATTCAGCTAGTCCACTCACAAAACACTCTTAGTCTCACTAGACATTAGCAAAGCATTTGATGCCATCCCCTGCCACAACCTGAAACAAAATATTCAACAAGCATGTACAGTAACACAAAAAGATGGCTGGCAAACTATTTACCAGGCAGATGTGCACTCATAACATTTTCCAGTCAATCTCTCTGAACATCAGAAACTTCACAAATGGCATCCCTTCTGTTTTGTCCCCTACTCTTTTAACCTACAAATGGTTCACCACAAACAGACTGAAATAGCCCCAGCCAAATCTACAGTTACCCTTGTCACAAACTGGACAGCAGAACATAGTCACATTCCACACCTCACCATAAACAACACTCCCCTACCACATGCATACACACCCAAAATCCTTGGTGTAACATACAATACATCAGTGTCATTTAAACAACACATCACAAACATTAAAGATAAATTAACACCAAGACTCAACACCTTGAGGTCACTTGCCCATACAACATTTGGATACAACAAAGAAACTACCACCACAGTATACAAACAATATATATGTTCAGTGTGAATTATGCAAACTCAGCTTGGGCTTCTAACCTCACTAAAACACACCACAACACTCTACAGACCATACAGAACAATGTCCTAAAAATAATTACTGGCTGCACAGCTACTGCACCCACAGACCACCTACACCAAGACCAAAATCCTCAAAGTCAGTGATCATCTAGACATGAGAGGCACCCAAATTCTCGTTGCACCCTCCACAAACTCACACCATCCACTACACTACATGGCAGCACATCCACACACACCAAGGAACATCAGAACAACACCCAGCACATATCATACTCAAATACAGTCCTGCCATCTCTCCCCCTTCACTTGCTTCAGACCAGCTTTCAGAAGCTTATCCATATTCAGATCACTCACCACTCCATTCAGTCACTTAAAGACAACACACAGCTGCATGCACGGCCTCCTGATATCCATCCTTCTGAAGCTTATCTCCCTTGTGAGGACAGGGTCCACCTGGCCAGGCTGAGATGTGGGCATCATCCAGCCCTCTTGAGTTATCAGAAGTGGCTGGATGACTCTGTTGCTGATGCCTGTCCAGGATGCAACACAGCACCCCATACTATTAACCACTACACCGCGGAGTTGTCGGAGGTGCTCCGTGCCATTCCCGCGGGGATATTCGTGCTCTGGCTGACTTTTTAAAGATATTTGCCAAAAATCGGTTATTAAGTCCTAGAATATTATAATTACATATGCATATGGCACATATCTTCAGCTTTCTCCTGGGATTTTTTTTAGCACTCGTCGACTGAGGACTTGTGGAGACTTCTGAAGTTGGGTAACTAAGTCTCCACTTTACACTGCCCGACATCACCTAATCTGAATACCACTGCCAGATATTATCACTAGAAACATTATTCAATGATTTCCAAGTAGTTTGGAATCCATACTTAAAAAGAAGAACACTGTGAAAGCAATGTAAAATACGAGCGCATACGAGCCTCCCATTCCCGCTAATTCGCCGCTGGTGTTCTGTCATTTCTTACTCATATACACGCTCACACTTTATTATTTCTAGTACTTTATTACACTTGTATATATCTACCATCCTTTACCGCTTCCCACACGATGTTTAGTAGGGGTAGAGGTCACAGGGCCTTTTATAATAGGCACAAAAGCGGCAGAAATGGAGGGGCGTCATTTCACTGTGAAGGACGAGAGCGAATTGGCTGTACCTCGGTAGCCAAGAGTTGAAAATGTCAGCTGCTAATGTATATGCTAAGAAATGAGTCGTAGGAAATCTAGACAATACATATAAATTAGGTAGTTCCAGGTGAATATGAATATCACTCAGGCTTCTCCCTTCCTTTCTTATATACATTTATATTACAAGAGTAGCTCATACGGCATATTTCACAGGAAAAAAAAGCAGGGGAAGTTAGCGAACGAGTGCAGGTTGAATCCAAACAAGATGGAGGAAGAGAAGAAGGGAAGGACAGGAGGAAGTATTTATTACAAGGAGGGTAGAAAAGTTACAAGAGGATGGAATAAAGACTGGATATAAAAGGGAAGTGGAGGAGCGATTGGGTAAATATGGATTGGCGCAGATGGGGGACGTGGAGGGTGTGTGCAAGGTATTCACAGAAGAAATTTGTGCACCATGTGAGGTGGTGTGTGGGGTGAAGAGAAGACGAAAGGGGGTTCAGGGAACAGCATGGTGGACTGAAGAGGTGAGAGAGGCTGTGGCACAAAAGAAGAAAGCATATAATGAATGGATGAGGAACAGGGGCGACGAAGAAGCTGAGAGACTGACGAGAGAGTTATATGTAGTGAGGAGGAGAGAGGTGAAAAGATTAGTAAGAGAGCGTAAGAAGAGAGTGGATGAGGAATTTGGAAGGAATTTGAGTGCAAAGTGGAGGGAATGTAAGAAAATGTTCTGGAAGGAGGTAAAGAGAGCTAGACAGGGTGGCAATGAAGTCAATGGGGGTGTGAAAGATAAAAATGGTAGATTACTAGTGGAGAAGGGAGAAAAAGTAAACAGATGGAGAGAACACTTTAATGAACTGTTGAACATAGAGAATGAAAATAATGCAAGTATAAGTGGCTGGGGAATGGCAGGGAGAAGGAGGGTTGTGAGAAGAGAGGAAGAAATCACCAGGATGGAAATGGTGGAAGCAATGAAGAAAGTTAAAATGGGGAAAGCCCCAGGAATTGATGGAGTGTGTGGTGAAATGCTGATGCATGGGGGAGAGATAGTAATAGAATGGATGTGGAAGGTGTGCAGATTGACTTGGGAGGAGGGTAGAGTCCCGGAGGATTGGAAGTCAGCTATAATTATTCCTCTGTACAAAGGAAAAGGGGAAAAAGCAGTGTGTGGTAATCATAGGGGCATTTGCCTTCTCAGTGTAATAGGAAAAGTATATGGTAGGATACTTATTGACAGAGTTAGGGAAATTACTGAGGAATTGGTTGGAGAAGAACAAGGAGGTTTTAGGAAGGGAAGAGGTTGTGTAGACCAGATATTCATTCTTAGATCCTTAGTGGAAAAGTTTCTAGAGAAGGGCAAGAAGTTGTATGCAGCCTTCATGGATCTAGAGAAAGCATATGACAGGGTGGATAGACAAGGTTTGTGGAAAGTATTAAGAATATATGGAGTGGATGGGAAATTGTTGAAGGCAGTGAAGAATATGTATGAGGGTGCTAAGGCTGCAGTGTGTGTGGATGGCAAACTGAGTGAATCTTTCTATTTGAAGGTTGGATTGAAACAAGGATGTGTCATGTCTCCATGGTTGTTCAGTCTGTATATGGATGGGGTTATAAAAGAGATACAAGGTCGGGTAGTGGATGTTGGAGCAGCCCTAGTGAGAGAGGGCAGTGTTTGGAAACTCCCTGTACTGTTGTTTGCAGATGATACTGTGTTGTTGAGTGAAGACGAAGGGGAGCTGCAAGGCTTGGTAGATGAGTTTGGGAGAGTGTAAGAAACGGAATCTAAAGGTGAATGTGGGGAAGAGTAAAGTGATGATCTTCGAGAGTAGTGAAGCCAGTGAATGTACAGTGAGATTGGATGGGAAGGATATGGAGAATGTGAGTCAATTTAAGTACTTGGGCAGTGTGATGAGTAAGGATGGAAGTCTGGAGAGTGAAGTGCTCGAAAGGGTGCAGCAGGGAAGGAAGGTTGCTGGTTCGTTGAAAGCAGTGATAAGAAACAGGGAGGTGAGCATGGAAGTGAAAAAGTTGTTACATGACAGTATTGTGATACCAACTTTGTCATATGGAAGTGAAGCTTGGACCCTGTTGGAAGGACAGAAGTCAAGAGTGAGAGCAATGGAAATGAGTTATTTGAGAGGAGCATGTGGAGTCACATGGAGAGACAGACTAACAAATGAGGAAGTGAAGGAGCATTGTGGTGTGGTTGAGGATGTGATGGGAAGCGTTAGGAGAAACACGTTAAGGTGGTTTGGGCATGTGGAGAGGAAGGAGAGTGAAAGACTGACGAGGAGAGTGTATGTGAGTGAGGTGAGGAGGTGAGAGGGAGGGAGAGGCCGAGGATGAGATGGAGGGATGGAGTGGAGAGGTATATGAGAGAGGGGGGTGTGAGTTGGGAGCGTGGTAGTGAAATGGCAGGGGACAGAGTGATATGGAGGCGATTTGTTTGTGGCCACCCCGTGCGGGATCAAGGCGACTGGCAGTAGATAGATAAGAAAGAAAGGGAGAAGCCTGAGTGATATTTATATTCACCTGGAAGTACAGTAAGGTCCCAGGTTATGTCGGTATCGACTTACGTCAAATCGAGGTTACGACAGTCAGTTCGGAAATTTTAAAATATAAGAAAATAAAGAAAAAATACGTAAAGCTCGGTTTTTAAAGTGTTGCTGTTTACCGCAAGATGTCTCTGGTGTTTTCCCGCCTTACGCTTGGCTACCAACAAACCAACAATCGCTCTCAGTCTCGCTGCTACTACCACCTGTACTGTAATTTTCTTGTGTTTGTTTTTCGCCTGATTCCACGATGCCTAAGAGACAGCTTCCTAGTGACCATAATGACTCCAAGAAAGCAAGACCATCACATTACGTGAAAAGTCAATTTTATTAAGCGTAATGAGAAAGGAGAAAATGCATCAGTGATCGAGTGAGGAAAAAAAGCCATCAAAATTGATGTTAGAAATGCTTACATTATCGTGGTGGTAATGATGTTCGTGTTTCATATTTTACGGCAGTATTTTACGGTAAACTTTATTGTATAATGAAGTATGAAAAGTGTTTGAATTTAGGAATAAAATGTGTGTTGGCAGTGGGCACGTGTGTAAGGACGGGAGAGTGAGGAAGCGGTTGCTATGACGATGAGAAGTGCCGTTACTGCAGCGAGTGAGTTACTGTGACGAAGACTCGTAGCAAGTACAACTTATATATTTCACATTAAGTGAAAAAGTCGATATTATTAAGCGTAATGAGAAAGGAGAAAAAGCATCAGTGATCAAGTGAGGAAAAAAAAGCCATCAAAATTGATGTTAGAAATGCTTACATTATCGTGGTGGTAATGATGTTCGTATTTCATATTTTACGGTAAACTTTATTGTATGATGAAGTATGAAAAGTGTTTGAATTTAGGAATAAAATGTGTGTTGGCAGTGGGCACGTGTGTAAGGACTGGAGAGCGAGGAAGCAGTTGCCATGGCGATGAGAAGTGCCGCTACTGCAGCGAGTGAGCTGCTGTGACGAAGACTCGTAGCAAGTACAACTTATATTTTATTCAGTAAATATCATCAGTTCAAAAGACTGTGTTTCTTATACAAACCTGTTATAAGATTATTACATGTATAGTATGCGATGTATGGTTGAAAAATCTGTAAAACTCGACTTACGTTCAAAATCGGCTTACGTCATGTCTCAGGAATGGAACTCTGACGTAACCCGGGACCTTACTGTACCTAATATATTATGTATTGTCTAGATTTCCTACGACTTATTTCTTAGCATATACGTTAGCAGCTGACATTTTCAACTCTTGGCTACCGAGATACAGCCAATTCGCTCTCGTCCTTCACGGTGAAATGACGCCCCTCCATTTCTGCCGCCTTTGCGCCTATTATAAAAGGCCCTGTGACCTCTACCCCAACTAAACATCGTGTGGGAAGCGATAAAGGACGGTAGATATATATAAGTGTAATAAAGTACTAGAAATAATAAAGTGTGAGTGTGTATATGATTGAGAAATGACAGAATACCAGCGGCGAATTAGCGGGAGTGGGAGGCTCATATGCGCTCGTATTTTACATTGCTTTCACAGTGCTTTTTTTTTTCTTTTTTAGTATGGATTCCAAACTACTTGGAAATCATTGAATAGTGTTTCTAGTGATAATATCTGGCAGTGGTATTCAGATTAGGGGATGTCGGGAAGTGTAAAGTGGAGACTTAGTTACCCAACTTCAGAAGTCTCCACAAGTCCTACGGTAGTCGACGAGTGCTAAAAAAAACATCCCAGGAGAATGCTGAAGATATATGCCATATGCATATGTAATAATAATAATCTAGGACCAATAACTGAATTTGGGCAAATATTTAAAAAAAAGGCAGTCGGAGCGCGAATATCCCGCAGGAATGGACCGGCGCGCCTCCGACAACCCTGCGGTGTAGGGGTTAATTTAAGTACCTGACACATTCATAGTTATTCCTTCTTGTAGTAGTAGTAGTAGTAGTTGTTCCCTAGGCAGTCTGGCCGAACAGCTCCGAGTCCCGAAGGAAGGCCATGGCCAAGACCGGGCTTTCCCACAGAGCTCTCAAGGAGTGTATGTTGTGTTGTTGGCGTAGGTGATTGTGTGCAATACAGTCTTCCATGATGTGCTTAATAGTATGGGGTGCTGTGTTACATCCTGGACAGGCATCAGCGACAGAGTTATCCAGCCTCTTCTGATAACTTTTGAGGGCTGGATGATGCCCACATCTCAGCCTGGCCAGGTGGACCCTGTCCTCACGAGGGAGATAGCATACAGAAGGATGGATATCAGGAGGCTATGCATGTGTTGTCTTTAAGTGACTGAATGGAAATGCGAGTGATTTGAGTATGAATATGCTTCTGGAAGCAGGTCTGAGGCGGACAGGGGGGAAGAGATGATAGTATTTGTGTATGATATCGTGTGCTGGGTGTTGTTTTGATGTTCCTTGGTGTGTGTGGATGTGCTGCCATGTAGTGTAGTGGATGTTGTGGGTTTGTGGAGGCTCCAGCGTGAATTTGGGTGCCTCTCATGTCTAGATGATCCTTGACTTTGAGGACTTCGGTTTCTTGGTGTAGGTGGTCTCTAGGTGTAGTAGCTGTGCAGCCTGTGATTATTTTTAGGGCCTTGTTTTGTATGGTCTGAAGAGTGTTATAGTGTGTTTTAGTGAGGTTAGGAGCCCAAGCAGGGCTTGCATAATTCATCACTGAATGTATATATTGTTTGTATACTGTGGTGGTGGTTTCTTTGTTGTGTCCAAATGTTGTATGGGCAAGTGACTTCGAGGCATTGAGTCTAGATGTTAATTTATTTTTGATGTCTATGATGTGTTGTTTAAATGACATTGATGTATTGTATGTTACACCAAGGATTTTGTGTGTGTGTGGTAGGAGAGTGTTGTCTATGGTGAGGTGTGGAATGCGACAGTTCTGCTGTCCAGTCTGTGAGAAGGGTCACTGTAGATTTGGCTGGGGCTATTTTGAGTCTCTGTGGTGAACCATTCGTGTAGTGTGTTGAGGTAAGGTTGGAGGATGTGTGTGGTTGTGTTTGCATTTTGGTGTGTATATGTAAGTTATGTTCTCTCCATAGGAAGCTGTGTGTATCTGTGGTGTGTGGGGTGTGGGTATGTCATGCATGTATAGGTTAAAGAGTGTAGGGGAGAAAATAGATCCTTGGGGGATGCCATTTGTGCAGTTTCTGATGTTCGAGGACTGACCGGCAAAAGTTACATGTGCACATCTGCCTGCTAAGTAGTTTGCCAGACATTTTTTTGTGTTATTGTGCATGTTTGTGTTGAATATTTTGTTTGTGAGGTTGTGGCGGGGGATGGAATCAAAAGCTTTACTAATGTCTTGTGTGACAAGGAGTGTTCTATGAGGTGGCCTAGCTCAATTCATGCCATCAAAAACTCTCTGTGTGAGGTCTGTAAGAAGAGTGTTTGTGGAATGTAGTGGCCTAAAACCATGTTGTAATGGGGTTAGAGGTGTGTGAGGTGTAACTAGTTGTAGTACCAGTCTTTCAGTGACTTTGGAGGGGGTACAGAGGAGTGTGATGGGGCAGTGTGAGGAAAGTAATGTGGGGTATTTGTTGGGTTTGGAGATAGTGATGATAATGCCATGCTTCCAGATGTTGGGTATTATGTTGTGTGAGTAGCTGTAGTTTGATATGTTGGTGAGTGCTTGTATGCCTTGTGGTCCAAGGTGTTTAAGGTGTATGTTGCTTACATTGTGTGGTCCACAGGCAGATGAGTGCTTCGTCTGGTTTTAAGTGAAAGGTGCGAAGTTTGGGTCTGTGGGGTACTGTCTCTTACGTCTGATGATACGTCGGTCGTCACGATGGGGGTTTAGATGGCTGACATGTGAAAAGTGGTTGATGAGAGTGTTTGCTTGTTGTTTGTTTGAAGGTATGTTGTCTGTTGTTGTGATGGCAACATGTGATTGTGTAGTGTTGCTGTAGGAGAGTGTGATGCTGTTTAGTGTTTTGTAGAGTTTGCTGGTGTTTGTTTTGTGATCAAGTGGAGATAATTATTCCAAATTAGTGTTTGCTACTCTGATATTTTATTGTTTATTTGAGTGTTGTGTTCTTGTTTTTGTTGTATGGTGTCTTGTGTATGGGGTGTTGGGGAGTGTCATAGTGTGTCCTGTTGTTTGATGAGGCCTTGAATTTCTGGTGTGAAGTTGGGGTTGTGTCTTTTTCTTTTGCTTCTAGTGATGTGTCTGCGTTTTGTATAATTGTATTGAAAGTGTGCACAGCAGTGTTGATGTTTGTGATGGATGTACTGTTTAATGTTTCAAAGTGCTGTTCTGTTTCAGTTGTGAAGACCTCCCGGTTGGCTCTCTTATAATTAGTGTATGTGTGTCTTTGGCCAGCTGGGGTGATTCTGGTTTTGGTAGTGATGATGATTGGGAGGTGCTCTGAGCCAAGGGTTCTCACCACTCTTCAGGATGTTGTGGGGGCGAGGTTTGGGGAGCAGAAGGTGATGTCTGGGGATGATGGGAGGAAGAGGCCTTGGTGTGGGATATGGTATGCTGATTGGGATGATTGAGTATTGAGAGATGATCTGTCTGGGTTTGTAGTGCCAGCCCTCTGTCTGTGTCGGGGTTGTTGACATGCCAGGCCGACGCCTTGGTGTTGAAATCACCACCCAGGATGATGATGGGTATGTAAGTGATGTGGTGTATTTGTGGAGAGTAATTGTGTGGTCCTGTGGGGGATGATTGGTGGGGAATGTATATGTTGGCGATTGTTGTGTGTGATTTGTTACCAGTGCATATTTTAATTGATTGTATTTCTGTCGTAGTGTTATGTGGGGGCAGAAGTGACTTTGTTTGTGCACTGGTATCTGAAAAGTTGACGGATTTGTATACCAGGGTGATGAGTCCACCGCCACTGCCGTCGGCCCGGTCTTGTCTGATGGTGGTGAAATTATGAAATGTAGGTGTTTTTTGTGTTGTGTTTAGTTTTGTTTCCTGTAAGATGGCAATATGTATGTTGTGTTGTTTGATGAATTGTGTGAGTTCTTGTTTTTCTGTGTTTATTCCTTCAATGTTTAATTGGAGGATGTTTATATTATGTGTGCGATTGTGGATGTGTGTTGGGTGCTGCAGCACGGAGGGGTGGTGGTGGTGTGGGTGGAGGGGAAGGGGTAGGAGAAGGTTGTGATGGAGGTAAGGGTTGGGGTGGATTAGATTGGTTTGGGATAGGAGAGGTTAGGGGATTGCATGGTGTGGGAAGGATTGGTGGGTTAGGCTGAGGAGGTGTGGGGGAAGCAGGAGTAGGGTTGGTGAGGGGGTTAGTGGGTGGGGGGAATTAGCATAAGGAGCAGGTCCAGGTGTTTGTGTAGTGTTTTCTGGATGCAAGTGTTGTGCAGGTGTAATGGTTCCAGTTCTTGTGGGAATTGCACTGAACTGAGCCCTTTGTCTGTCGGCTCGATGTGATAGGTTTTGTGCATGTTGGACATGTGTTTTTGTTGGGGGGTCCTGAATAGCTCTCAATGTCCCCGACGAGGAGAAGTCGTCAAGAAATTACTGCCGAGGAGTCATTTCTTGGAGTAGAAAAATCGATGTTGTGTGTGATGTATGGGGAGATGGGGTACTTGCCCTGGTGACCGAAGCCACTCTCAGGTTCTCGGGCCCCGTGAGGGGCCGGGGGGGGGGAGGTTTGGCCCCATGCTGTCCTCCTCCTCGGCAGCCTCTGGGGGGTAGACCCACGGTGAAGATGCCACTGCTCCAGGTCCTTAGAAAAACACTTAGAAAACGCTTAAAAAAAGTTCAATATACACTAGTAAGAGTACACAAAATGATATTATTGCTGCCAGAGATCGAGCAGCGTGGAGAGCCGCCATTGGGTGACCAAGGCCGACACATGCAAGCATGTATGAGCCTTCAAAAACGAAAACGAAAACGAAACTGTTGAGCACACTTCTGATCTAATTTCACAAAGAATTCTTTCCTTCATTCTTTCCTCTCCCTTCTGCCTATGGGTGACTCTACACTGAGTGACAAACCAAATGGTGTCCTGTACATAAGGAAACCATTTGCTACACTGGATGGTAGCCATATAACCAAATTCTGGCACCTGGTGGTTTAGTGGGTAATTAAGGCACTCCAATCAGACTGATCCTGTGTAAGTTTATATACAAGGGGTGGTTGGGGTTTACCTCTCACGTAATGTCACTCAGGGATTAGTGAGGCTGGTCACTCTCAACTTTAATGTCACAGCCAACTTGCTTAGTCCCGGGCTTCTACACTCCTCATGGGAGCAGTTATCGAAAAGAATTTAGTTCTGTTAATCCATCCATAATCCAATCCTACGTTGACTCATGAGGAACGTAGGAGCCCGGGACTAGGCAAGTTGGCCCTGACATTAAAGTTGAGAGTAACCAGCCTCATTTATCTCTGAGTAGCATTATGTGAGAAGTAAACCCCAACCATCCCTTGGATATAAACTTACACAGGATCAGTCCGATTGGAGTGCCTTAATTACCCACTAAACCACCAGGTGCCAGAATTTGGTTATATGGCTACCATCCAGTGTAGCAAATGGTTTCCTGGTGTACAGGACACCATTTGGCTTGTCATTCAGTGTAGAGTCACCCATAGGCAGAAGGAAGAGGAAAGATTGAAGGAATGAATTCTTTGTGAAATTAGATCAGAAGTGTGCTCATCAGTACAAGTAATAATATCATTTTGTGTACTCTTACTATTGTATATTGCATTTTTTTTTTTTTTTAGCATTTTCTAAGTGTTTTTCTAAGGCAGCATCCCCTCTCCTGAATACAGACCATAAGAGCTCATAAAAGTTACTCTCATTCCCTTCTGTCTCACTTCCACGAATATTGCCATCATCTGTATGACCTCTTAATGGTAAAAACTTGTCTTCCCAAATAAACAATAAAGTGTATGATTCTTTGCAGTCCTTTATAGTTCAAAGGTACTTCTACTTTATGTTGCTTATCAAGTAATGCTTGAATATTGGTTGTAGGATCTTTTATTCTTTCAGGAAAATTGTCTGCTTTCACAACATTTGTCTGGTGATATTCTGTCTGATTGTGTTGAAGCAAATAACCATCATTACCAGTCAGCCTGTGAGATCTCATTAAAGGTTCCGTTACTAATGATTTCAGTTCCTGCTTACTTTTGCCACAGTCCTTTTGTTCAAATACTTTGCATACTTAATTAAATAATCCAGACTTTACATGAGATAAAACTAACCATGGATAATGATCTAAATGGCTTCATCCAAAATATTGCTTCTTTCTGCTTCTAACTATGTGTGGTAGTAGGTAGTTATTCCCAGGTCTCCATGAATTCTGTAGGATATCAACCATATCAGTTTTTGAGACTCCCACCAATAAACCAATGTCCATGACTGACAAAGGTGCTTTATCTCCACCTTCCAAAATGGAATACAGGTAACTCAGGGTATCAGTTTCAATAGTTGTTTTTTTCTGAAGATTTATGAGATGTAGAGGGTTCTGGTTCATTTGGAAGTGGGGCACTGCAGCCACTGCTATCCAGTGGGTTCTTCAAAGTTTCAGCAGAGTTACCACACTGCTTTTCATTCCTTGAACCAGGCCAGAATATTATTATTATTATTTTGTTTTCTATAAAACAAGGATTTTAAGGGAAAGGTAAAAATAAATGAAATAAATAATCATTCTGAAACCATAGGGCTAGTTTCCTAATGCCTCCCTTTGTATATTTTAATATTTTTATATTGTAAAGAAATCTGTTTAATTTTTATATAAATTTCAAACTTAAATATTTAATTTTGAATTAATTTTCAGTTTGGCATATTTTTCATTAAAGGGGTACAAAATATCACAAAGCATGAGAAAGTGATGAGAAAACTCCAGTCTCCACGACTTGGCATGAGTTACGTCTCAGACAAATACAAAATAAATGAAATTTTTTGCACGTGACTTGGACAGCTGTGCTGTTGATTGCATGAACCTTTTTAGAGCCCCCCCCACCCCCAGATAAAGATATAGTATACAGGGAAGATGTTCACAACGACTTTCAGCCCTTGGCATAAGCCTGCCCCTGTTCGTAAACAAAAGTGTCTGTCTGTCCAAGAAAAACTGAAAATCCTTGGAATGCTAGACAAAGTGTCATCTCCAGGCCAAATTGGGACAGTATGATTTTTGAAAGTGTCCCTGATAGTTACCGAATAAAAAAAGCTAAAGACAGACCTTTGAGTAGCACAGCCAGGTTTAGTAACAATCAATAGTGAAGCAATTTAGAAAGAGAAATTGTGAAAATTTAGATTAGGCTGTTTTTGGAAAGGCATCAAAATTCAAGCAACTGCTGATTGTCAAGCAAAACATATGAAATAAGAGGGTTCAGAACCAGTGCCAGGTGGCTCTTTAGATGTAGAAAAAGACATAACATTGTGAATTGTAATTTATGGTGAACACAACACTCTTTGAGGCTATTTGAAAAATGTTTGCTGTGGTTCGGACAACCTCACAACTTGGATAACCCCCACCCCCACCCAGTCAGTAGAGGGATTCTACTGTATAAAGCAGCAGCTAGATGCATTGATCCCAGCTGTGACCTCAGATGACGAAAGTCTGTTTATCTATTGTTACTCATGGCTTAATTCTGTAAGGAGTGGCCACAAACGAACCACCTCCATGTCATCCTGTCCTCCACCATTTGTCTTCCCTCCCCCTTGCTCATATATCTCTCCACCTCATCCCTTTACTGCATTTCATTCTTTGCCCCTCCCTCCTGTCCCATAATGTAACCTAATATTTTTGCTGAACATTAATAACATTTTCATGTCATCAGGTTGTGAATAGAGGTGAGAGTCTGTGTGGGGAAAGCCCTGGCAGCAGACATCAGCGCTGGCCCTCAAGCAGGTAAAATATGCCTCATGGTTTCTGCTTGGGACCAAAATATTTTGTAAATTTGTGAACAAGCAGCTGCAATATGTCATTTTTAACTAATCCTTCACCAATATCTGTACCTGATTCTTTCATTATTAGGGTGTGTGTGGTGCAGGCCCTGCACACCAAACTTCTGGAAACCTTTATTTTTTTTAAATAAGAAAATTAATGT
This sequence comes from Birgus latro, assembly GCA_018397915.1. Taxonomy (NCBI): domain Eukaryota; kingdom Metazoa; phylum Arthropoda; class Malacostraca; order Decapoda; family Coenobitidae; genus Birgus; species Birgus latro. Next base: position 77,445 of record JAGKTI010000907.1, read on the forward strand.
GATCTTCCTATGGCAGATCATTAAAATAATGAAAAAGATACATTATGAATGAAGAACTGAGTTGTGTGTTATTGAATGTAGGGGGATAGTTACATGGAAGGTTGTGCCACATTGAAATCCGGAGGATTTGTTTTATTCTGTTTCTAGTGTCCAGATTAATTTGAATAATCTTTGTAGGTATAATGATGGGCAGCACAACAGTCCAGGTCGAGGTGGCCCTAGGCAGTTTATTGACACATCCAGAGGTCATTATGATATGACTAGGAACCAATATGACATGGCAAAGACACCACCCCAGCGAGGTCATTATGATATGACTAGGAACCAATGTGACATGGCAAAGACACCACCCCAGCCCTACATTCCTTCAGGTTCCCGACGAAATGATGGCTATAGTAGTCCTGGCAGAGGAGCCAACTCACGAGGATATGAGGTAATTACTGTATGTGTTAGCAACTTAGTATACTCTTGAATTTTGCAGATGCACTACAGCCAGTTTTCATCTGTAACATAAATTCAGGTGAGTGCGAATTATTGCCACTTTTTTTTTTTTTTTTAAATACTGCTGCTGTAATGCACTTTACCTTTCTAGCTATATTTGTTTTGAATGTTGAGTACACTGGCTTCAGAAATTATTGTACAGGAGGACTCTGATGATGATCCAAATTATCATTATGGTACCAGATGTCCCACGAAGTTTAGAATCTGACAACGGGTATTTATATGATAATTGTGCTCACTAGGAAGTATCATAAGTATGCCATAAATGCATTACCTTAAAATCAAGTTTATCAAAGTGCAGTGGAATCATTGGGAATATCAGATTGTCTTAGTCAAAGAGTGCACTGATGCCGTCCGTGCACACTATTATTACCCATTGAAGTTTTTACGCTTGTTTCTTATTACTATCACTGCTATTCATTTTGTACTTTACTGCATGTATTTATTTATATATGTTCCGACATCTGTTGATAGTGTTGTAGGAAAGAAAAAAGATTTTAAGCTCATTGTCTCAGGATCTGTGTGTGTATCCTGAGTCCAAAGAAAAAAAAACATGGTAGATATTCAAAGTAGATGTTGGTGGTTTGCTTGCAGCTTGTTTGTTAATACCAAAGCATAAACAGACTCAGACACACACACACACACACACACACACACACACACACACACACACACACACACACGGGTCGCCGATAGAGACGGAGCTGCTCCTGGATCGAGGGGAGACCAGCTTATTGTGGTTATGTGAATGAGTGCGTGAGTGGTGGGCCCATCAGATATTAGTAAAAAAAAAAAAAAAAATGCAGGTTTCGGCCATAAAAATACAAGGTACAGTAATGCCTCTAATATTCGGACGTCCAGTACTCGGACATACTCACTATTCGGATATTGTGGGCTGCCCAACCTCCAAAATGCCAAAAAATTCGAAAAAAATCGAAAAATTTCCGATTTTTTGGGACCACGTCAGTTTGAATTTCCCGCCCGCGCCGGTCACGGCGGCCATATTGATTGCTTTTGTAGTGATACCCTACCTCCTACAGTGCTTGATACTGCTCTTCACCTTCTTCATCATGTGTGTGATGATGGAATTTACTGTTATGTACAGTGCAGTGAAGTGATGTGATTCCAGTTATAAAAAAAAAAAATGTTGTGTAAAGTGCTGGTGATTCTCAATTGGAAAGGTGTGTCAGGTGCAAGGTCTTCCTGTCAGAGTCTGAGATGATACGGTGGGTTATTACATCAGAGGGCAGCTTCTTGTTCGTAAGTACCCTAACTTCAAGCCTAACCTGTTTTCATCATGCTGTAAATGTGTTAAAAGATTACCAAAAATGTTAATCATAATTTCCTGCTTGCAATTTAATTTTCCCATTCATGGTTCTTAAGTAAAACAGCTAGAAAAAAGGTGGAAGATGTGAATTTCATGTCCGGTCCTAACCTAACCTATGGTTACCATAAAGATTTTCATGCCTAACCTGTTTTCATGATGCTGTTAATGTGTTAAGAAATTACCCTAAATGTTAATCATAATTTCCTGCTTGCAATTTAATTTTTCCATGCATGGTTCTTAAGTAAAACCGCTAGAAAAAAGGTTGAAGCAGTTAATTTCATGTCCGGTCCTAACCTAACCTAACCTATGGTTACCATAAAGATTTTCATGCCTAACCTGTTTTCATGATACTGTTAATGTGTTAAGAAATTACCCTAAATGTCATAATTTCCTGCTTGCAATTTTATTTTTCCATGCATGGTTCTTAAGTAAAACAGCTAGAAAAAAGGTGGAAGATGTGAATTTCATGTCCGGTCCTAACCTAACCTAACCTAGGGTTACCATAAAGATTTTCATGCCTAACCTGTTTTCATCATGCTGTACATGTGTTAAGAAATTACCCTAAATGTTAATCATAATTTCCTGCTTGCAGTTTAATTTATCCATGCATGGTTCTTAAGTAAAACAGCTAGAAAAAAGGTTGAAGCAGTTAATTTCATGTCCAGTCCTAACCTAACCTAACCTAACCTAACCTATGGTTACCATAAAGATTTTCATGCCTAACCTGTTTTCATCATGCTGTATATGTGTTAAAAAATTACCCTTAATGTTAATCATAATTTCCTGCTTGCAATTTAATTTTTCCATGCATGGTTCTTAAGTAAAACAGCTAGAAAAAAGGTTGAAGCAGTGAATTTCATGTCCGGTCCTAACCTAACCTAACCTAACATTGTGTTAATCATAATTTCTTGCTTTTAATTTAATTCTTTCGTGCATGGTTATTAAGTGCACCAGCTATGAAAAAGGTTGAAGCAGTAAATTTCATGTCCGGTCATAACCTAACCTAACCTAACCTAACCTAACCTAACCTAACCTAACCTAACCTAACCTAACCATTTTTCTGGTAGCAGTTAACATCATTTACTGTATTTGATGCTTTGTATCCAATAATTTAGTGCATAAAATGTGAGAAACGATGATTTCCATGTCCGATACTTACTTATACTATGCTGGCAAGTTCTGAGCTCCTATGACTCACTCACCTCTAAATCATCATTTTTTGGTTAAAATTCAATAAATTCATGCTATGTATGCATTATTTATGTGAAAAGGGACCTAAATAAGTGCTATACATGTCCACTAGGGGGGTAGGAAGGTAGTTTTCTGATATGGGTTAGGTTAGGTTAGGGTCATGAAAAACCAGTGCTGGAGCTTCAGGACCAATATCCGGACAAAACCAATATTCGGACATGCCTTTGGCTCTATTACATCGGATATTGGAGGGATTACTGTACAGTGAAAAAAAGAAGGTTTCCGCATGGTTGCATCATGGCGGAGAGGAATGGAGGATTGTTTACAACTGGTGACGAAGGGAAATTTGTGGCCTTCTCCGAAGATGATGTAGGTAACGGGAGTGCTAAGCTGAACCAAACGAGTAGCAGGAGTAGAGAGAACGGCGGAGAGAAACGTCCAGGAGTTAAAAAAGGTATAGGTAATAATTAGAGAGTTGCAGGAATGGACCTAAGAGCAAGAGAGAATGATCAAAGTCCTACAGAGTAAACTGGAAAAAGTTTGCACACATAGTGATGAACAAAAAAAAGAAGTCACAGAATTAAAGGTGAGTAATTAATCCAAATCAGATTAAATAAAACAGCTCAGGAGGGAGAATAAGAGGTTGGGAGAAGAAAAGGACAGAATGAAAAGTAAACTAGATGAGTATGAATCAAAATCAAGGATGCAAGATGAGCATATCAAGGAAGTCAAGGAGCAACATAAGGGGTGGAAGAAAATTCAGGAGGAAGGAAATGTAAATTTGAAAGAGATTATAGAACAACAGAGCAAGGAAAAGGTTGAGAAGGAAGTGGTTAGGGTACTGAGAAGTAGAGAATCTTTGGTCAGGGATGTAGCAGATAAAAAGAAATGTTATAATTTCAGGAGTTAAAGAAAAATGTATGACAGTAAGATCCGAAAGTGAAAGAGAAGAACTGAGCAAGGTTAAAGAGATAATATAAGTAGTTATGGAGGGTAACAACGAAACTCAAGAAGAGATTGAAGTAGTGTTTGGGTTAGGAAATTATGAGGAAGGAGGGGCAAGGCCATTGAAGGTAAAGTTTAAGTCCCAGGTAATGGTGAATGAAATCATCAAGAGAACATGGAAATTATCAGAAAGTGGGGTTCAAAAATGTTTGGATAAGGAGAGATGCAAATGAGGAAGAAAGAGCTAAATTAAAGGAGTTAGTAGAGGAAGCAAAGGTAAAAACGAACAGTGAACAGAAGAAGAGAAGACAGTGTTCTATTGGAGAGTTATGGATCAGAAATTGAGAAAGTGGTACCAATGGAGGGAAGGAGAGAAGAGAGTATAAAAAACAATGAAAAAAGTTTGAAAGTGGCATATACAAACATTGATGGTTTAATATGGGCAAGGTTAGAAATCAATGATTTTTTGAGGGTACATGAACCTATGTGCTTTGTAGAGACTAAGTTGAAAGAAGATATTGATATTTATATGGGAAATGGTAAATACAAATTGTTGAGGAGAGATAGAAAAGAAAGAACGGGAGGAGGAGTGATGATAGCAGTGAAGAACAACACAAACGTAGATACTGTGGAAATGGAAGAGGGTAGGGCTGAAGTGATAAATATGAATTTAGAAACTGGGGAGAATGGTAAGAGAGATATGGCAGTGGTATATGTTCACCCTAAGACAAGAGCACGGAATGATGATGAATACCAGGAGATGTTGTCAGACATGTTTAGTTATCTACAGAAAGTGATTGAGAAAAGGAACAGTATAATTCTAATGGGTGACTTTAATTGTTAAAAGGTGAACTGGAAGGAATGGGACTCAGGAGGCAGTGAAGATTCGTGGGGCACTAAGTTGTTAAATACAGCATTGAATAATGTAATGACGCAGTGGGTCAAAGAAGAGACACGATTCCGAGGTGATGACACACCAGCAAGATTAGATTTACTACTAACCATAGAACCTGATGTAATTAAATCTTTGAAATATCTGTGTCCTATAGGAAAAAGTGATCATGTGGTCATTGAGTTCCAGATGATATTAGGGAACGTAGTGCCAAGAGACGAGCTTTATAGGCAAGGAAGATACAACTTTGGGAAAGCAAACTTTGCAGAATTGAGAAAATTTTTCGGAAATGCGGATTGGAGAAAATTCAGAGAAACAAGAGAGATACAGAGGAAGTGGGATATCTTTCTAGACCTCTGTAATTTGGGAGTGGAAAAATATGTGCCTAGAGAAAGAGAGAAGGAGTGGTTTAATAGGAGGTGTATGATAGCAAAAAAAGAGAGGGACATGGGGTGGAACAAATGGAGAAAGAGAGGTAATAACAAAACAAAGGAAGAATATAAAAGAACTTGAAATGAATATACAAGAATTCGTAGAGAGGAAGAAAGGAACTTTGAAAAAGGTATAATTGACAAATGTAAGGATGAACCCAAATTGTTTTATAGATTTGTCAGTGGCAAATTGAAGCAAAAGGAAGGAATCACCAAACTGAAAGTAGAAGGAGGGGTCTACAAAGATGCGGTAATGCAGTCTGAAATAATGAACGAATGTTTCCAATCGGTTTTCACTAATGAAAGGGAGTTTGTGGAGGGGGAGGGAGTGACTGGAAATGCAGTGATAAAGGATATAAAAATGCAAGTGCAGGAAGTGTATAATTTACTGGAAACTCAGGATGTAAGGAAAGCCCCAGGACCAGCTGGAATCTCTAATTGGGTACTGAAGGAATGCAGAGAACAACTGGCAGATAAGATTCACAATTTAATTGTGTGTTTTCTGGAAGAGGGGAAAGTGCCTTGGGAATGGAAGAGGGCAAATGTGGTACCAATTTATAAGGGAAGAAACAAGGAAGAATCCGTGAATTATAGACCAGTGTCCCTGACCAGCATGGCCGCAATATTATTCGAGAGAATCCTGAAAGACAGATGGATAAGACATGTAGAGGAGTTGAACATTTTGACTGAAAGTCAGTTTGGATTCAGAAGTGGAAGGTCATGTGTTTCCAGCTTGTTGAGCTTTTATTCAATAGCGATTGACATGCTACAGGAGAGAGACGGTTGGGTGGATTGTGTGTGTTTAGATTTGGAGAAGGCCTTCGACAACGTATCCGAGAAGAGACTAGTGTGAAAATTAGAGCATATTGGAGGACTGAAGGGAAACCTCCTGGAATGGATGAGAGGACTTTTTAAGAGACAGACAAATGAGGAGAGTAATAAAGGACAGGACATCTGGATGGAGGGAAGTAACAAGTGGTGTCCCACACGGCTCGATGTTGACGCCAGTAATGTTCCTGATTTACATAAATGATATGGTAGATGGAGTGAACAGTTATCCAAGTCTGTCTTCTGATGATGCAAAGATCTTGAGGAAAGTAGAAGTTGAGGAAGACTGTAAAATACAGCAGGAGGATCTACATAGGATACATGATTAGAGCCAGATGTGGGAAATGAAATTCAATGCAAAAAAATGTGAAATGTTTGAAATGGGTAAAAGTACCAAGAGGCCATCACTGAATTACTTGATGGGTAATGAACCAATTACAAAAGCGAGAGAAGAGAATGATTTGGGAGTGCTGGTCCAGGATAGTTTGTCACCTGAAAAACACATTAACAAGATAGTTAGAGAGACATATAAACTCTTGACCAACATAAGAGCATCATTTCATTACATGGATGAGGAGATGATCAAAAATTGATAGTGGCCATGATCCTCCCCAGGTTAGAATATGCAGCAGTAGTGTGGTCCCCACACAAAATGAAAGATATAAACAAGATTGAGAGAATGCAAAGAACAGCAACCAAGATGGTCCCCAGTCTGGCAGATCTATCATACAGAGAGAGGCTGGAGAGGTTAGATTTGCCTTCCTTAGAGGAATGGAGAGAGAGGGGTGACATGATTGCACTGTTCGAGACCATGATGGAAGTAGATAAAATTGACAGAGAAGATCTGTTTGTGTGGGATGAGTGAGTAACAAGAGGACACGAAATGAAACTGAAGAAGCTCCGCTGCTTCGTTTCGTTTCGTTTCGTTTTTGAAGGCTCCAACATGCTTGCATGTGTCGGCCTTGGTCACCTAATGGCGGCTCTCCACGCTGCTCGATCTCTGGCAGCCTCCCTATTCAGTCCCTTAACCCTTAAGTCACATTTAATGACCTCGTCCCATGTCTTTCTCCGTCTACCCCTCCCAACCCCTCCCCCAATATTAACACTTCTCACCCTCTGTACCCAATTATCATCCCCCATCCTCTCCACATGTCCAAACCACCTCAGCCCACCTCTCCTCATCACAACACCAATACACTCCAGTCCCATCCTACCTCTCAACTCTTCTATCGTAAACCCAGCCCCCCCAGGCCTTGCACGCAGGGACGCACTGTACATCCACCTAATCATTGTCATTTCTGTACGTTTAAACCTGCGAATATCTTCTTCCTTTACTGCCCAGGTCTCACTACCATACAGCATCACACTCCTAACACATGCTGCATACAAAGACCCCTTAGCACGTAAGGAAAGTCCTCTGAATGTCAGAGGCAACAGCTCCCTGAACTTCTTCCAACCACTTCTCACTCTAGCAGCCGAGCTAACTCCAGCCCCACCTCCGGCACATAACATGTCTCCCAAATAACAAAACTCCTCCACACACTCAAGAGACTCACCTGCAAGTTCAACCCTCTCACGCCTAACAATCTCTGCTTGCTCTCCCCGACACACCTCACACATGAAATCAGCATTATCTCGCAGTCTACCTCTAATACCACTACATCTCTTGTGCGCCCACTTATCACAAACACTGCACAAGATGGAATTACTTCCCACACCCATGTGGCAAACTGCACATGGCCACTCTCCCTCTCCTCTGATTGTACCGCCACCAACCCTAGATATCATCACTTTTGTTTTATCTGCATTTACCCTTAAGCCCTTGTGCCCCATACCATCTCTCCACTTCTTAAATCTTTCCTCAGCCTCCCCTTCATTCTCAGCAATCAACACCAAATCATCAGCATACAACATCTCCCATGGGAGTCCCTCTCTGAAGTCACGTGAGAGGGCTTCAAGCACCATGATGAACAACAAGGGACTCAAAACTGACCCCTGATGCACACCAACATTCACGGGAAACTCATCACTCAAAGCTCCATTCACCCTTACCTGAGTGTGAGCACCCACGTACATGGCCATAACCACCCTAACCAGCCACTCTTCCAACCCTAGCTTTCTCATTGCCCACTTCACCACCTCTCTAGGGACTCTGTCAAAGGCCTTTTCCAAATCAACAAAAACAAAATACAATTCCCTTTTCTTGCCAATATATTTTTCCTGAAGCTGTCGAACAATGAATATGGCTTCAGTGGTCCCCCTGCCTGGCATAAACCCAAACTGCATCTCACTGATATTCACTCTTTCTCTAATCATACCTTCTAGAACTCTCTCCATTACTTTCATTATCTGATCTAAGAGCTTTATACCTCTGTAATTTCCCCTTTCCAGGGCATCACCCTTCCCTTTGTACACATTTACAATTACACTCTTCAGCCAATCATCTGGGACAACACACTCATATATAATCCTATTTATCAGGTCAGTGACTAACCTCACCCCAATATCTCCTGAGGCCTTCAACATTTCGGCAGTCATCCCAGACACACCTGCCGCCTTCCCCACCCGCATCCTGCCTATTGCCTCACTCACAGTAGCAGCGTCAATCAAAGGCCAAGGGCCAAACACTGGATCAGCTGGCTCCAAACCTTCCCTATCCCAATCAAACTCCTCATTCAACAACCTGTTATAATGCTCTCTCCATGCATCTTTAATATCCTCACTGTTAACCACTACCCTTCCTTCATCATTCTTCACACACTGCTCGCCTACAATGTCCCGATTATCTCTCTTCATCTGATTTGCCATCCTAAAAACCATATTTTTCCATCCTTCATGATTTAGATTATCAAGTAAAAGTCTCTGTGACTCAGACTTCGCCCTGTATACCTCTCTTCTAGCCCTGCGCTTGGCAGCCAAGTACTCCTCCCTGTTACCACCCTTCTTCCATTCCCGGAAAAGCCTTCTCTTCTCCTTAACTGCGGCTTCTACACCCTCATCCCACCACCAAGTTACTTTATGTCTTGGTGGGCCTCTTGTCCAACCGCATACTGCATCGGTAACTCTCAAGAGGTTGTTCTTAAGGGCTCCATACTGTTCATTAACGTCTCTATCTTTGGCTTCCTGTTCAGCCACCATTCTCCTCATCTCACTATAAAAGGCATCCCTTACTGATTGGTTTCTCAGCTTCCATATTTTCCTCCTAGGTACATATGTCATCCTTCTCATCACTCGTTCCTTAAGCACCATGTCACAAATCAACAGTTTGTGCTGCTGAACACACTCCTCGCTTCCTATAACTTTAACATCCCTCACTAATCTCCTATCAACCCTCCTGACCAGAAAATAATCTATCTGGCTACTATTTCCCCCGGACTCGTACGTAATCAATCTACTCACTCTTTTTCTAAAATGTGTGTTGCACACAATCGTGTCCATAGCCTCCCCAAACTCGAGTATTCTTTCCCCTTCCGCATTCCTCACACCATATGCACATCCTCCATGGACTCCTTCATAACCTTGAGCTGCTTCACCAACATGACCATTTAAATCCCCTCCCAGAACCACTACCTCATCATCACCCATACCACTTACTACGCGTATTAAATCATCCCAAAATCTATCCTTCTCTGCGTCATCCAATCCTACCTGCAGAGCATATGCTGATATGACTGCTTGAAGGATATTAAGAAATATAGTTTTCCTAATAGATGCATAGACCTGTGGAATAGCCTGGACAAAGAGATCGTCCAGTCTAAAAACTTAAACGAGTTTAAAACAAAGTTTGACTTTGAGAAACAGAGACAGGACCCCATGGGCATAGCTCACTTCCTGTATATCACAATTAGGTAAAAACAGTTAGGTAAATACACACACACACACACTCACACACACACACACACACACACACACACACACACACACACACACACACACACACACAGATCTTACATGATTCAGCACACATGCACCACTCACACAGCAATTGCCCCTTCCCCATGGTGGTAGGTGATGGCAACCATCATCTACTCAATGTAATGCTGCCTACTTCTTCCTTCTTATTCTCATATCTCTCTCTACGCTCCTCTCATACTACTTATTCCTTTCCTTCCTGTCACTTTTTACTTTTATTTCCGCTTCAGATTGTTCTACACCGATAACAAACCTAATGGTTTTATGTAACCCAGGAAACTATTTGTAATGCTAGTTGATCACTACACTGATCCTGTGTTTATTATACATAGTTGGTACACCACCCACAGTGTGATAATGATAGCACAGAACCTCTGGGATTTATCCTAACTGAGAGAGTGTGTAAGAAATGGAATCTAAAGGCGAACGTAAGGAAGAGTAAAGTTAGGGTCTTTGAGAGAAATTAAGCCACTGAATGTACAGTGAGGCTGGATGAGGAGGAAATGGAAAATGTTAGTGCATTTCTATCTATCTATCTATTGCCAGACGCCTCAATCAAGCACGGGGTAGCCACACACAAATCGCCTCCATGTTGCTCTATCCCCCCGCCATTTCACTAACCTGCTCCCAACTCACACCCCCCTCCCTCATTACCTCTCCACTCCATCCCTCCATATCATTCTCAGCCTCCCCCTCCCTCTCCCCACTTCCACCTCACATACACTCTCCTCGTCAGTCTTTCACTCTCCATCCTCTCCACATGCCCAAACCACCTTAACGTGTTTCTCCTAACGCTGCCTGTCACGTCCACATCCACACCACAACACAATGCTCCTTCACTTCCTCATTTGTTAGTCTGTCTCTCCATGTGACTCCACATGCTCCTCTCAAATAACTCATTTCCACTGCTCTCACTGTTGGCTTCTGTCCTTCCAGCAGGGTCCAAGCTTCACTTCCATATGTTAGAGTTGGTATCACAATACTGTCATGTAACAACTTTTTCACTTCCATGCTCACCTCCCTGTTTCTTATCACTGCTTTCAACAAACCAGCATCCTTCCTTCCCTGCTGCACCCTTTCAAGCACTTCACCCTCCATACTTCCATCCTTATTCATCACACTACCCAAGTACTGTACTTAAATGCACTCACATTCTCTATATCCTCCCATTCCAATCTCACTGTACATTCACTGGCTTCACTTCTCTCGAAGACCATCACTTTACTCTTCCCTACATTCACCTTTAGATTCCGTTTCTTACACACTCACCTAAACTCATCTACCAAGCCTTGCAGCTCCCCTTCATCTTCACTCAACAACACAGTATCATCTGCAAACAACAGTACAGGGAGTTTCCAAACACTGCCCTCTCTCACTAGGGCCGCTCCAACATCCACTGACCGACCTTGTATCTCTATTATAACCCCATCCATGTACAGATTGAACAACCATGGTGACATGACACATCCTTGTTTTAATCCAACCTTCAAATGGAAAGATTCACTCAATTTGCCATCCATATGCACTGCAGCCCTAGCTATACATACTTTTCACTGCCTTCAACAACTTCCCATCCACTCCGCATATTCCTAATACTTTCCACAATCCTTGTCTATCCACCCTGTCATATGCTTTCTCCAAATCCATGAAGGCTGCATACAACTTCTTTCCCTTCTCTAGAAACTTTTCCACTAAAGATCGAAGAATGAATACAGTATCTGGTCTAGACAACCTCTTCCCTTCCTAAAACCTCCCTGTTCTTCTCCAACTAATTCCTCTGTTATTTCCCTAACTCTGTCAATAATTTTATTTTATTTTTTTTTTTAATGCAAGGAAGAAGGAACCAATGGCCACGGGCCTGCATACTGTTCCTTCCAAGAAAAAGCAAAATCAATACAAAAGAGCCAAATTCAAGATCTGTTCATTTCGAGATGCCTGGACACACTGCGTTTGAAAGACTGGAGATCATAGGGAGTAGGAAACACAGACAGAGAAAGACAGTTCCTGAGTTGACCAGTTGCATAAATGAAGGACTTGGAGTAACGGTTAACTCTTGCATTAGAGAGTTGGATTCCATTAGAGAGTTGGACAGAAAAGGGATGAGAGTTTGTTGCTAGACGGGTACTATGTGCCCATCGTAGAGGTGGAGGGATGCAAGCAGACAGTTCAGAGCAACAGTGACCATTGAAGTAGTGATAGAAGAGAGATAAAGATGTAACATTGCTGCGAAGAGACAAAGGTTGACGGGAATCAGTAAGAGGAGGAGAGTTAATGAGACGAAAAGCTTTTGACTCCACCCTATTGAGGAAAGCTGCATGTGGGAAGCCTCCCCACACATGAGAGTTGTACTCAATACACGGGCGAATAAAACCCGTGTACAAGGTCAACAGCTGTGCAGAGGTAAAGAAAGTTCGGAATCGGCTTAGCACACCTAATCTCTTGGAAGCAGATTTCACAAGAGATGTAATATGTTCTTTCTAAGACACATCCCGAGAGAATTAAACCCCAGGCATATTTAAGGATGATGCAGGACTGAGCTGGACGTTATTAAACATTAGTGGGTAATCCTGAGGAAGATTTTGTAGAGTTGATAAGTGTAAGAACTGAGTTTTTGATGCATTAAAAATAACAAGATTATTTTTACCCCAATCAGAGATACGAGCCAAGTCAGACATTAGGTGTGCCATAGCCTCATCCCTTTTTTGTTGAAGTAACTGCTGAGATGGACATTGCAGGAACCGAATGGAAAGGTGAAGGGTGGAATCATCAGCATATGAGTGGATAGGGTTAGATGTACAGCTTAGAAGGTCATTGATGAATAAAAGGAAGATAGTTGGTGATAGGACAGAGCCCTGAGGAACACTACTGTTGGTAGGTCTAGGAGAAGAATGATGGCTGTCTACAACAGTGGCTATAGTACGACCAGAAAGGAAGCTAGAGATGAAGGGACAGATAGAAGGATGGAAACCATTGGAGGGCAGTTTGGAAATTAAAGATTTATGCCAGACTCGATCGAAGCCTTTAAGATGTCAAGTGCAATGGCAAAGCTTTCGCCAAAGTCCCGAAAGGAGGATGACCAGGAGTCTGAAAGGTAGGTGAGAAGATCGTCAGTGGAGCATCCCTGACAGAACTCATGCTGACGATCAGAAAGAAGGTTGTGACAGGAAAGATGGTTTAAGATTTTTCTGTTAAGAATTGACTCAAAAATTTTTAAGATACAGGATGTTAAAGCAGTTGGACGATAGAGGTTTGGGAATGGTCACCCTTCTTTGGGACTGGCTGAATGAGAGCAAACTTCCGGCAAGAAGGAAAGGTACAAGTTGATAGACATAGGCGAAAGAGCTTACCTAGGCAGGGTGTAAGCACAGAAGCACAGTTTTTGAGGACAACAGGAGGGACTTCATCAGGCCCATATGGCTTGTTAGTATTGAGGCCAGTGATGGCAGAAAATACATCAGCTGAAGAAATTTTAATGTCAGTCAAGAGGAAGTCAAAGGGGGGAAGTGATGGAGGAACAGCACCGGAATCGTGTAAGGTGGAATTGGAGGAGAAAGTCTGAGGGAAGAGATCTGCTTTATCAGTAGAAGAAATAGTTACAGGGCCATCAGAGTAGAATAGAGGAAGGATGGATGATGAGGTAAAGTTGTTAGAAAGGTTTTTGGCAAGGTGCCAGAAGGAGCGAGAAGAGTTCAAGTTGGAGAGTTGAGAACATTTAGCACGGATGAAATTATTTTTAGCAGAGCGAAGAACAGACTTAGCACGATTCCGGGCAGAAATATATAAACGATGTGATTCAGGGGTGGGTTGGCTCCCGTACCTTTTATAGGCCCTCTCCTTGTTATGGACAGCATTAGAACAAGCATGATTAAACCAAGGCTTTCTTGCATTAGTCAGAGGATATGAGAAAGGAATGTATGCTTCCATGCCCGAGAGAATAACCTCCGTAATGCGCAAGGCACACTCAGATGGCTCCCGGGCATGGAAGCAATAATCATTCCAAGGAAAATCAAAGAAGTACTGCCTGAGGGCCTCTCAATCTGCAGCTCCAAAGTGCCACAGGCGGCGTTTCTTTGGAGGGTCCACAGGCCGTACCGGAGCAATAGCTCAGGTTAAGGTAATAAGGTTATGATCGGAGGAGCCCAACGGAGAGAAAAGATTAACATTGTAAGCAGAAGGATTAGTTGTTACGAAAAGGTCAGGTATGTTGGAACTCTCTCCAAGGCGGTCAGGGATACGGGTAGGGTGCTGTACAAGCTGCTCTAGGTCATTAAGGATAGAAAAGATGTAGGCTTGTTCACCAGGTGGATCAGTGAAGTATACTTTTCCTATTACACTAAGAAGGCAAATGCCCCTATGATTACCACACACTTCTTTTTCCCTTTTTCTTTTGTACAGAGGAATAATTATATCTGACTTCCAATCCTCCGGGACTCTACCTTCCTCCCAGGCCAATCTGCACACCTTCCACATCCATTCTATTACTATATCTCCCCCATGCTTCAGCATTTCACCACACACTCTATCAATTCCTGGGGCTTTCCCCATTTTAACTTTCTTCATTGCTTCCACCACTTCCATCCTACTGATTTTTTCCTCTCTTCTCACAACCCTCCTTCTCCCCGCCATTCCTTATCCACCTATACTTTCATTCTCTATGTTCAGCAATTCTTTGAAGTGTTCTCTCCATCTGTTCACTTTTTCTTCCTTCTTCATTAGTAACCGACCATTTTTATCTTTCACACCCCCACTAACTTCGTTGGCACCCTGTCTAGCTCTCTTTACCTCTTTCCAGAACATTTTCTTACATTCCCTTCACTTTGTACTCAAATTCCTTCCAAATTCCTCGTCCACTCTCTTCTTACTCTCTCATCCGTCTCTCAGCTTCGACGCTTCTGTTCCTCATCCACTCATTATATTCTTTCTTCTTTTGTGCCACAGCCTCTCTCACTTCTTCCATCCACCATGCTGTTCCCTGAACCCCCTTTCGTCTTCTCTTCACCCCACACACCACCTCACCTGCTGCACAGATTTCTTCTGTGAATATCTTGCACACACCTTCCATGTCCCCCATGTGCTCCAATCCATATTTACCCAATCGTTCCTCCACTTCCCTTTGATATTCAGCCTTTATTCCATTCTCTTGTAACTTTTCTACCCTCCTTGTAAGAGCTACTTCCTCCTGTCCTTCCCTTCTTCTCTTCCTAAGTTGAATGGATGTGCGATCTCGGCGCGCCACCACCACGAGAGAGTAACCAGTCACCTTGCCATGGTGTCTGTGTGAGGCTGGATGAGGAGGAAATGGAAAATGTGAGTGCAGTTAAGTACAGTAAAACCTTGATGTAACGTACTTCAGTAGACTGGAATTCGCTTTTATCAGACTCGAGGAGCTACCGGATTAAATTCCTATTTATCAGAATTTGTCAGATAAAGCCAGAAGCAGTCCGGACTGCCTGACCACTTAGCTATGTTCACCACAATAAGGTAAATAAAAGATATGTTTATCAGTGTACAGTACAGTATTATTATATATATTATACCATTTGATTAAATTAGTGATGTTATAACACAGTACAGTACCATAATAGTAGTCAAAACAGTTTAAAAACCGTTCATGGTGGCAGTGGCCCAATTGGTAGAGAGGTGGCCTGCAGTCCTAGTGAACCCAGGTTCAAATTCCGGCTGGGGCAGGGAACAGCTTAAGGATTTGAATTTCATAAAATCAGACTTTACTGATCTACCAGAAGACCCGCCGACTAGTAAAATACCCCCTCTAGTACCAGTACACCAGTCCTGCAAGAGACAGCCCTAGCATGTATTCAATATGAACGGTGGGTGTTAGCGCCGAAGTGGTAACATGTAGAGGTGTATGGTGTGTAGGAGGACTACTGGGCCTTGGGAGCAGGCTGTGAAGCCTATACCCAGAGTCAAAAAAAAAATAATAATAATAATAATTGTCCGTTATAGTGAGGTCTTACTGTACTTGGGTAGTGTAATGAGTGCACAAGTCAAGAGTGAGAGCAGTGGAAGTGAGTTGTTTGAATGGAACATGTGGAGGTAGTGGAGAGACAGACTGACAAATGAGGAAGTGAAGAAGCATTGTGGTGTGGATGTGATAGAAAGCATTAGGAGAAATACATTGAGGCATTTTGGCCATGTGGAGAGAATGGAGAGCGAGTGGTTAACTAGGAGAGTGTATGCAAGTGAGATGGAGGGGTGGAGGGGGAGGCCGAGGACGGGATGGAGTGGAGAGGTATATGAGAGAGGCGTGTGTGAGTTGGGAGCAGGGCAGTGAAATGGAGTTGGACAGGGCGACATGGAAACAATTTCTTTGGGGCCACCCCTTACAGGATTGAAGTATCTGGCAATAGATAGTACCAGGCACCCCACTTGTAAACCAAAATTTTCCCCTTTGCAACAGTTTAGATGTACTAAATACATGAACTTTAGATCAGAAACACACATAGGCATGATTAGGTTATGATAAGGACACATTAAGGAAAAGTGACATACTGTAAAGAGACCTGAGGTGGGCTTGAGGTAAGGTTTTGAGGCCAAGGAGTGGAGAGTTAGTGGTCTCCATCTGGGATTAACTCCATAAGTAGGGCCTCATCTTTGAATCCTTCAAAG
The DNA here is from genome assembly GCA_018397915.1 of Birgus latro. Classification (NCBI taxonomy): domain Eukaryota; kingdom Metazoa; phylum Arthropoda; class Malacostraca; order Decapoda; family Coenobitidae; genus Birgus; species Birgus latro. Next base: position 94,099 of record JAGKTI010000907.1, read on the forward strand.
CCATCAGAAACCACAGAATTTGCCCCATCAGTATCAGCAGAAACCAATTCAGGTGCATAATAATGAAAGTTTTTAGCAAAAAAATGCATGATAACAGTAGGAGTGGATTTTCATCTAGCAGTGATAACGAAACTGTAATAACCAAGTGCAAGATAACCATAGGATCACTGTATATAACCAAATAACAGGGTGAAGTGGAGCCTGCTATGGTGCCCCTGTTAAGTGGGTGGAGAGAGAGAGAAATGAGATATCCATCCAGGAACCAAACTTCACACGTTTCTCTATGTCTTTGTAGCGAGGCACTGTCAGCCACATGCGAACATTAGTTCACGATATGGGATGGTCCTGCAGGGGTGGTTGCTTGCTTTCAGTTGGTGGGTCTGCTCAGCTAAACAGACTGTGGTTGATCAATAACAACTCAATCCCCATTGATACTTTGCTAGTATGGGGAAGAGTTCCATCCATCCATCCATCATCCAATCCTATGTTGCCCCACAAATGAGCGTAGAAGCCCGGGGCTAGTAATTGTGACAAACTCACCCTCTCTGACTAGGACATAGTAGTGGACATCTAATTATAGGCTGTTAAGGTTGTAGTTTCATTACTATATTAGCTGCTAGATTAACCCATTGCTGATGTTGGATTTCCCTAGATTGTTTACAATTCTGTAACATGGTTTGAGATTTTTTTTTCCTTTTTGTTTCAAAAGTCCTCTCTTAAGCTGAATAGTCATCTGATGTTAGCATGAATAAAATATTTTTAGTGTCCCATTACTCGTAACATACAAATGTTGCAGGGTTTTTTTGCTGAGAAGGAACACATTTAAAATGGATGGTGTGAAGTTTGATGTAATAAGTACCCAGTGATGTTTGATTTGACGATTGCAGCAAAAGGACTTGCGTCGCACTGGCAGTAATGGACCGCGGCTTCCGGTCAACAGCATGAACAGCAGCAATAACAACAGTGCTCTGGCTGATTCTGAGCCTCCAGATTTTCTGCCTTGCCGGGAAGTTTTAGCTGAACTTGAACAGCAATTTCTGTTCCCTCTCAAAAAGGTTGGTTTGAAGGTGATTACTGTATTTATATTTTGACTTAATATTACTTTACAAGAACAGACTTTATCTATCTTTATAGGCTTTACTTAGGTTCACTTCACTAGATCAAATTGCCTATGTACTGTATTTTAATCCCAGAGAAGCTTTCCACAAACAAATCACCTTTGTGTTAGTCTGTCCTTGGCCATCAGGCTGCTGTGCCTCTAATTCAAACCACCCCTATTCATATACGTCTCCACCTCATCCTCAGTCTTTTCTCCCCCCTCTTTCCCTCCACCTCACTTTCATTCACACTCCATCAAGATTAACTTTAGAATTCTTGAGAGTTTCCTTCAGCTGAGTAAATTTAGTTTGGTATTGGTATGGCCCAGTGTAAATCATGTAAGTGGAGTTGACAGGTAGGTAGTATGAAGTGTGTAAGTGTGGATGAGTATACCTGTGAGGTGGAGTCAGGATGCTGGGGGCTTGAATGCTGTATGAATGAGAGTGAGTCCCATTCAGTTGGGCAGACTTTGGCTATTTCCTCCCCCCCATGCACATACATTTTTTTTTTTTTTCCAAGGATGGGAAAAGAGGTAGGAATGATGATGATGTAATTTACCATATGTTTTATAGGGAAGAAACAGAACCAGGTAAGGGTGATAAGTATTTTCATCATGGTGATAAGGACAATGAATATAAACCTACAACCATCCTAATGATAACAGTTGTATAGTCATAACATGGTACTACTTTGTCTGGAACTTGTCCCTCTTATAGTGCAAAGGTCCTTGTTATATGTGTCCCTTTATTCATTCATTCACCATCTAATCCATTTTTGCCCCATGAGGAGCATAGGATCCCGGGGCTAGGCAAGTTGGTCCTGACATTTAAGATGAGAGTGACCAGCCCCACTCATCCGTGAGTGGAATTACATAAATGATAAACCCCAACCATCCCTTTGATAAAAACCTGCACTGGCTTAATCTGATTGGAGCACCATAATTATCCACTTAATCACCAGGTGCAATAGTTTGGTTAAATGGTTATCACCCAGCATAGTAAATGGTTTCCTGGTGTACAGGAAACCATTTGGCTTGTCACTCAGTGTAGAGTCACTCATAGACAGGAGGAAGAGGAGAGAATGGAGGAAAAAAAGTCAGAGGAAGAAAGAAGGAAGAGAGGAAAGGGCAGGCACCCAAGAGCAGCAGTACATTGAGTGGATACATTTTCTTTTTTTGCTGTTAAATCAACGATAATTTCTGTGGGGGGGGGGCGAGCCTATTGAAGTGCCATTGCTACTGATACCAGTAAAGCAGATTTGCTAGTGTACCCCCATTTACAGTGCCATTTATATGGAAAAAGCTGTAATGTTTTGGAAGACATCTCAACATACTGTATAACAAGGACTTACTCTACTGTACTGTACAGTATTGTACTGTTGTTATCCAAGTGTGCAACCTGTCCTTGTTCCACGTGCTTCATGAGACTGAGTTCTACTTTTTGAGCTTGTTGCCATATAAAAAGCTGATGGGCTTGCAGTAATGAACGGAAAGAAAAATAACGATCTTAATTTTCATTAGTTTGACTAGTTCATTTTTGAGTGACATCATCTAGTTTATTCTTACTTATACCAGACAGTTTTTTTTTTTACCCCAAGCTAAGGAAAGACCTCCAGTAACGAAGGAATGAAGGAAAGTTATATTTAACCCCTCCAGTTTAGAATCTCTCTTAAACGTAATTAAACAGTATCAGGGTAGCAAGAATGTATATGATACAGAAGGTGTGTGTTTTTTTTTTTTTTTTATGCATGGAAGAAGGAACCAAAGGCCACGGGCCTGCATACTGTTCCTTCCAAGAAAAAGCAAAAACAGTACAAAAGAGAGCCAAATTCAAGATCCGTTCAATTCGAGATGCCTGGACACACTGCGCTTGAAAGACTGGAGATCATAGGAAGTAGGAAATACAGACAGAGGAAGACAGTTCCAGAGTGACCAGTTGCATAAATAAAAGACTGGGAGTAACGGTTAACTCTTGCATTAGAGAGTTGGACAGAAAAGGGATGAGAGTTTGTTGCTAGACGGGTACTACGTGCCCGTCGTAGAGGTGGAGGGATGCAAGCAGACAGTTCAGAGGAACAGTGACCATTGAAGTAGCGATAGAAGAGAGATAAAGATGCAACAGTGCGGCGAAGAGACAATGGTTATTGGACTGAAGGGTGTAAAAAGTTACGCTAACATGTCCTAATGAATATGGTGTTGGTTTTTCAGAAGTCACTCAAGTTCCCCAAAGCAAAATACTTCTGTCGGCTGTGTGACTACCATTGTGACTCCTTGGCTGTTTGTAGAAGACATGTAATGGATTCCAGGCATAACAAACTCAAAGAGGTGAGTTGATTATTATGCAGGGTGGAGTTGAATGTATAGTAGATTCAAGGTGGTGGGTTGAGTATACTGTAATAGTTTTTTTTTTTTTTTTCAAGGAAGAAGGAACCAAATGCCATGGGCCCACAAACCGTTCTTTCCAAGAATAAACAAAAACTACACAAAAGAGAGCCAAATTCAAGATCCATTCTTTTCGAGATGCCTGGACCCACTGCGTTTGAAAGATTGGAGATTATAGGAAGAAGGAAATACAGACAGAGGAAGACAGTTCCAGAGCTGACCAGTTGCATGAATGAAGGACTGGGAGTAACGGTTAACTCTTGCATTAGAGAGTTGGGCAGAAAAGGGATGAGAGGTTGTTGCTAGACGGGTATTATGTGCCTGTCATAGAGGTGGAGGGATGCAAGCAGACAGTTCAGAGGAACATGGGCCATTGAAGTAGCGATAGAAAAGAGATAAAGATGTAACAGTGCGGCAAAGAGACAAAAGTTGAAGGTAGCTAGTAAGAGGAGGAGAGTTAATGAGACGAAAAGCCTTTGACTCCACTCTATTGAGAAGGGTTGTATGTGGGGATCCTCCCGACACATGAGAGTTGTACTCCAAACGGGTGAATAAAACCCGTGTATAAAGTCAACATCTGTGCAGGGGTAAAGAAAGTTCGGAGTCGGCTTAGCACACCTAATCTCTTGGAAGCAGATTTCACAAGAGCTGTAATATGTTCTTTCCAAGATAAATCCCTAGAGAATGAAACCCCAAGCATATTCAAGGATGATGTAGGAACGAGCTAGACATTATTAAACATCAGCGGGTACTCCTGTGGAAGGTTTTGTCTGGTTGATAGGTGCATCCTATAACATTGCATCAGGGGGGTCACCCCTCAGTTAGTGGTAGGGGGGTCAGTAGATCCAGGTAGGTAAGTTGAGTATTATAAAGTGGAATTTGTAATGGACTTAGGGAGGTGGGTCAAGTATAATATGTTTAATATGTTAGAGCTGGCAATGCAATAGACTTAGTAAATACCCTGAGTATTATAGGATGACGCTAAGTATGTAGTGGACTCAAGGAACTGGGTTAAGTATCACAGAATCATATAATTTTGTATTGTTTATAAAGGCTCCAACATGCTTGCCTGCATCAGCCTTGTTCACCTAATGGCAGCTTTCCATGCTGCTTGATCTCTGGCAGCCTTCCTGTCCAGCCACTTAACTCTGAGGTCACATTCTGTGACCTCGCCTTTTTTTTTTTTTTTTTTTTTTTTTTTTTACAGTATTCATTTATTTTTTTTAATTTTTATAGTATTTTATTTTTATTTATTTATTTATTTTTTTTTTTTCTTCCTCCTGCATCCCTACCCATGATGTACACACTTCACACCTTCTGCACCCAGTTGCTATTGAGTTTACAATGTGGTAGACTGTAGGAGGTACCGGTACTGGAAGGGGATGCCATTGCATGGTGGCATCAGAGTAACCAGACAGATGCAGCTTTATCACCCATCCCCACCCCTGAGAGGCTTGGGGACGGGTGTTTTCACTCAAGTCGTCTGTCTGTGTATCTGTCTGTTTACGCGAATGCTTGTGCAATTTTGACTAAAATTACAGGGATGATGGGCTATGACTTTCTGATCACCTGATTAAATTTTGGACCAAGGCCTAGGCTGTAACACACACACACACACACACACACACACACACACACACACACACACACACACACACACAAAGTTAACAAAAATCATTTTTTCCCTATAGCTCCTTTCAAATATGTCATATTAACATGAAACCAAAACCTAAAGGTGCGTCTTTCAAATCTGCATCCTGTAACATACCTCATTGCATCGGGGGTCACCCCTCAGTTAGTGGTAGGGGGGTCAGTGTTAGGTGTTTTGGGCCTAAAATTTCAGATGGGCATAAAATCGTCAATTTTTACCCAATTTATTCCAAATATGGTATGTGACACTTTTGACTAGATATCCTGTTGTGCTTATATGTTAGCAGCAAAATGACAGCCGGGGACGGGTTTACGGTGCTTCGGCACTGCTGCTTGTTGCTTTGTTATGCAAATGTCGCTTAGCTGCCTTCTTGTCTCTCAAATGTGGATAGTGGACTGCAGTAGGGCATCTTTAACCTGCAGTCTACCAGGCTTATGTCTGTATGAACCTGGAGCACCAACAGTAACAATAGTTGAAGCATCTGTAAAAATACGTAGAGATGATTTGTCTTCTTGAGGTGGACCTAAGGTTCTGGGGCTTGAATGATGTATGAATAATTGTGTGACTGATTTTATTGTTCATGCTATTAATATGGCGTCCACTTTGGTACATTACTTTTTTTCTTGTTTCTGGAACGAATATTTTTCACTAATTTTTCAGGTAAAGGACACTGAATCAAAAATTGTGGAGTGATTTAGTACAGTACAGTCGGCCTAAGAAGTGACGGCAGAGTATCCAGAAGTTGTCGGTCAGTGATGAATGACGCACATACTCCTCCTTATATCTTTACAAGGTGAAACCTATTATGTAAAATTGTTACAGAAAACAATAAGTACACATCAAAATACCAGTATATTTCAAAATTGTTGGAAACAGTGCATTTGTTACGATAATAGGAAATCCTAAGTGGAACTAATTGAAATGTCGAAACTATCGCTCAGGGACAGTCAGGAATAATTTGCGGAGTTCTTATCAAGTTTGGTAACACGCAATAATTTTTAGTAGATTGACTGAAAAGAAGAGAGACTTAATAAAGAAATAAAATCAGCCATTATTATTTATTAAACAATTTCGTTTTCAATACTTAGGAATAATTTAAAGTAGAGTATTTCTGTTTCTGTTTTCTCCATGGTCCGACAGAAAACGGGAAATCGGCGTAAGTAAGTAGGCCTATTTTAAATGGTTCGATCAACTAGCACAAAAGGAGACTACTTTTACTCAGTGACCTGCAGTTATTACTGTGCAATTGGCAAGTTTTCCGTTAAGAAAAATCTCTGGAAGAATTAATATACGCTAGTGAATGATATATAAAGAAAGAACCTCGGAAATTTGCTGAGTGTCGGAGCTCCTTGGAAAATATCAACTTGCGCTTTTGCAATGCAAGAGTTTATACTGGTAAACTTGATTTCGTCCTCTTCATTGCCTAATGTAAGAGAAAAGGGTAAAATCTGTCATACCTCCTTACAACTGTAAATAAGTTTGCATCACTGGGAATAAAGTAGCTAATTATAATTATTATAAATGAGGAGAAGACAAGGAGTAAAAGCAGAATGGTCTTGCTGCTACCACAGGTAGGGTATTACTCATTACTACGAACAGTTTCATTGTTGTGGCATCCTTATTGTTGCTATATCACCATAGCATTTGAAAATAAAGTAGCGTATTACAGTCACAAGAATTTTCCTTAACTGGTCTTCGAAACTAGAGAATTTGTATTTGAAATCGTTGGAAGCAAATACATCAGGAAAACGGAGTTATACTACATGCCGCGCGCGGAGTAATACATTACACATTCATTCAAATAGGGAAAGGTATCTAAGTGTCAACTTCTAATATATCACTGCCTCGTGTTATTCATTTTACATAATTTTTAGCATGATATAGTATTTATTTTATCTGATATGACGTGATGAAGGCACAGAATTTTTATATTCACCAAGTTTTCATTGAACGTATGGCAGTGCAGAGTGATCGAACCAATCTGAAACTCTGCCATCACTTCTTGGGGCGACTGTACCTCTGTACTGTATTAAAATGAAGTAAAGCAAAAGAAAATGATTACTGTTTCATGTTTTCCACACTTATTTTTTCACTATTTTTAAAAATCTAATTTCTTTTGTACCTTGTTTTTCACACACATTTTTCATGGCTCACTTAGGCAAAGGATCTTGAGACAACATTGAAGAATGTTCCACCACCAATGGATGCGCAGATCATGGCAATTGAGAGTCTGGTAAAGGCGGTAGCAGCTGAGTGGCAAGTAGATGAATCTCTAGCACGCCAGAGACAGGAAGTGACAGCCAGACTAAGTGACCTCCTGAATACTAAAATCAAAGGTGAGTTAGAAATGGTTGTGATAGTAGTGGTTGAGTTGAAGGTGATGATGATGATGATGATGATGATGATAATGATGTCTTGACAGGGTGCAGTCTGGAGGTGGTAGGATCTACACTGAGTGGATTTTGCCTCAAGAGCAGTGATCTCAACCTAGATATTGTTACCCCAGCTGACTTGACCCCTTCTGCCCCTCTACTGGCTGTCAGAGACCTGGTAAAGCAATATCAGGAGTACAGGTTAGTGCCATCTTTCTCTTCTTTTCCATTTTAGAGTGATATCTTCTTTTCCTTCTTTACATGATATCCAGGTGGTATAGTGGTTAGATTTTTTTTTTTATGCAAGGAAGAAGGAACCAAAGGCCATGGGCCCGCATACTGTTCCTTCCAAGAAAAAGCAAAAACTATACAAAAGAGAGCCAAATTCATGATCCATTCATTTCGAGATGCCTGGACACTCTGCATTTGAAAGACTGGAGATCATAGAAGTAGGGAATACAGACAGAGGAAGACAGTTCCAGAGTTGACCAGTTTCATAAATGAAGGACTGGGAGTAACGGTTAACTCTTGCATTAGAGAGTTGGACAGAAAAGGGGTGAGAGTTTGTCGCTAGACGGGCACTACGTGCCCGTCGTAGAGGTGGAGGGATGCAAGCAGACAGTTCAGAGGAACAGTGACCGTTGAAGTAGCGATAGAAGAGAGATAAAGATGTAACAGTGCAGTGAAGAGACAGAGGTTGAAGAGAATACGTAAGAGGAGGAGAGTTAATGAGTTGAAAAGCCTTTGACTCCACCCTATTGAGAAGAGCTTCATGTGGGGAGCCTCCCCACACATGAGAGTTGTACTTCATACACGGGCGAATAAAACCCATGTACAAGGTCAACAACTGTGCAGGGGTAAAGAAAGTTCGGAATCGGCTTAGCACACCTAATCTCTTGGAAGCAGATTTCACAAGAGCTGTAATATGTTCTTTCCAAGACAGATCCCGAGAGAATGAAACTCCAAACGTGTTCAAGGATGATGCAGGACTGAGCTGGACATTATTAAACATTAGTGGGTAATCCTGAGGAAGATTTTGTCGGGTTGATAAGTGTAAGAACTGAGTTTTTGATGCATCAAAAATAACAAGATTATAACAAGATTATTTTTACCCCAATCAGAGATACGAGCCAAGTCAGACATTAGGTGTGCCGTAGCCTCATCCCTTTTTTGTTGAAGTAACTGCTGAGATGGATGTTGTAGAAACCGAAATGAAAGGTGAAGGGTGGAATCATCAGCATATGAGTGGATAGGGTTAGATGTACAGCTTAGAAGGTCATTGATGAATAAAAGGAAGAGAATGCCCCATTTAGATCGATGGCTTTGCATAGGTTTGATCCCCAAGAGGTGACTGGAAGTTTATCACACATGAAATGCTATCAAGGGAAGTATGCTGATCATCTGCCCTTTACAGCGTCTCAGACTACATTGATTATTTTTGTTTTCTATTCTTCTTCCTTCTTCCCTTTTTCACTTTGCTTACAGGAGGGTTTTGAGTTAATAGAGATCTGGAATCATTTCTATAAGCATCGGGCTCTGTTTGCACATGATGGTCTACACTTAAGTGCATTTGGCTCTGCTTGTCTTGGTCGTTTATTGGATGATGCATTGCATTTTTTCTGGCAAAAAGCGCTCATCATATGAGACCTGTAGATGAGTTGAGGTAGATGTCATGAATTGTAAACAGACAAATGGAGGCAAAGATGTTAACCCGCCGAGTCCCACCGACTTATGAAGCTCTTCACTACTTTTTTCCTCGGACGGACCCACTTACGTGCATCGTACGTCAGTAAGTTGCAAGGCCCGTCGTTTGCACATTTTTCAAGATTTGCAGGTGATTTTTGGTAGGCATATGTGGGAGACCTTCTTCTACCTGCTGTCAAGCGGGGATACTGCCTGGCCCCACCTGACCCCCTCCCCCCTTCCCCCCACACTCAGCAATTCACATTTTAGCACTAACCTGGCCAGTAAAGATATGTTGCCCCACGATCTCTCCAATGATGAAATTCACGGTGAAAGTGATTCTTGAGGTGGAGGACAAAGAAACAAAGAAACTAGAGGTAGAAACAAACAGAAGTGATAGGTGGTAATGTAGTAAAGGAAGGTACCATATGCTGGGGTTTTGGGTGAGTGAACAATGCTTTTATCACCTATATTATTGTGTGAAAACCAATATAGACTTGTCTATCTGTCTATCTATTCCCAGACGCCTCAATGCCGCACGGGGTGGCCACAAACAAATCGCCTCCATGTCACTCTGTCCCCCACCATTTCACTACCCTGCTCCCAACTCACACCCCCCTTTCTCATATACCTCTCCACTCCATCCCTCCATCTCATCCTCGGCCTCCCCTCCCTCCCTCTCGCCCCCTCCACCTCACTCACATATACTCTCCTCATCAGTCTTTCACTCTCCATCCTCTCCACATGCCCAAGCCAGCTGAATGTGTTTTTCCTAACGCTTCCTATCACGTCCACACAGCGCTCCTTCACTTCCTCATTTGTTAGTCTGTCTCTCCATGTGACTTCACATGCTCCTCTCAAATAACTCATTTTCGCTGCTCTCACTCTTGACTTCTGTCCTTCCAACAGGGTCCAAGCTTCCCTTCCATATGTTAGAGTTGGTATCACAATACTGTCATGTAACAACTTTTTCACTTCCATGCTCACCTCCTTGTTTCTTATCACTGCTTTCAACGAACCAGCAACCTTCCTTCCCTGCTGCACCCTTTCGAGCACTTCACCCTCCAGACTTCCATCCTTACTCATCACACTACCCAAGTACTTAAATGCACTCACGTTCTCCATATCCTTGCCATCCAGTCTCGCTGTACATTCTCTGCCTTCACTTCTCTCGAAGACCATCACTTTACTCTCCCCTATATTCACCTTTAGATTCCGTTTCTTACACACTCTCCCAAACTCATCTACCAAGCCTTGGAGCTCCCCTTCGTCTTCGCTCAACAACACAGTATCATCTGCAAACAACAGTACAGGGAGTTTCCAAACACTGCCCTCTCTCACTAGGGCCGCTCCAACATCCACTGCCCAACCTTGTATCTCTTTTATAACCCCATCCATGTACAGATTGAACAACGATGGAGACATGACACATCCTTGTTTCAATCCAGCCTTCAAATGGAAAGATTCACTTAGTTTGCCATCCACACGCACTGCAGCCTTAGCACCCTCATACATACTCTTCACTGCCTTCAGCAACTTCCCATCCACTTGTACAGTCGGCCTAAGAAGTGACGGCAGAGTATCCAGAAGTTATCGGTCAGCGATGACGCACATACTCCTCCTTATATCTTTATAAGGTGGAACCTGTTATGTAAAATTGTTACAGAAAACAATAAGTAAACGTCAAAATACCAGTATATTTCAGAATTGTAAGAAGCAGTGCGTTTGTTACGATAATAGGAAATCCTAAGCGGAACTAATTGAAATGTCAAAACTATCGCTCAGGGACAGTCAGGAATAATTTGCGAAGTTCATATCAAGTTTGATAACACGCAATAATTTTTAGTAGCATAGGACTGAAAAGAAGAGAGACCCAATAAAGAAGTAAAATCAGCCATTATTATTTATAAAATAATTTTGCTTTTAACACTTGGGAATAATTTAAAGTAGAAGTAATCCCTCCAATATCCAATGTAATAGAGCCAAAGGCATGTCCGAATATTGGTTTTGTCTGGATGTTGGTCCTGAAGCTCCAGCACTGGTTTTTCATGACCCTAACCTAACCTAACCTAAATCAGAAAACTACCTTCCTACCTCCCTACTGGACATGTATAGCACTTATTTAGGTCCTTTTTCACATAAATAATGCACATATAGCATGAATTTATTGAATTTTAACCAAAAAATGATGATTTAGAGGTGAGTGAGTCATAGGCGCTCAGAACTTGCCAGCATAGTATAAGTAAGTATCGGACATAGAAATCATCTTTTCTCACATTTTATGCACTAAATTATTGGATACAAAGCATCAAATACAGTAAATGATATAAATTGCTACCAGAAAATTGGTTAGGTTAGGTTAGGTTAGGTTAGGTTATGACCGGACATCAAATTCACTGCTTCCACCTTTTTCATAGCTGGTGCACTTAATAACCATGCATGAAAGAATTAAATTAAAAGCAGGAAATTATGATTAACACAATGTTAGGTTAGGTTAGGTTAGGACCGGACATGAAATTCACTGCTTCCACCTTTTTTCTAGCTGTTTTACTTAAGAACCATGCATGGAAAAATTAAATAGCAAGTAGGAAATTATGATTAACATTTTTGGTAATTTTTTAACACATGTACACAATGATGAAAACAGGTTAGGCATGAAGTTAGGGTACTTACGAACAAGAAGCGGCCGTCCTGATGTAATAACCCACTCTATCATCTCAGACTCTGACAGGAAGACCCTGCACCTGACACACCTTTCCACTTGAGAATCACCACCACTTATCACCAACACTTTCCACAAGGTTTTTTTTATATAACTGGAATAACATCACTTCACTGCACTGTACATAACAGTAAATTCCCGTGTGGTCTAGTGACGATCCCTGGAGAATTTAGTCGCTGTCAGAGTCCGAGTTGAGCAGACGGAGGCGGCGTAGGGGCATCTTGGTGCGACGTGGTGATACACTATCCACTACAGAGGACTTGGAAGATAGACGCAAACTAACATCCAGTGGAGATTCAGCCGTACCTGATGTGCTGGGCTGTGGCTCGGAGCTAGAAGGCCTGTCTTCGTGAGATGATGGTGTGGAGCGAGAGTGGATGACGGCAGGGTTGACTGGCCTGAAAAAACTATCAATGGTTGATTGACGCAGAGGATGACGATTTTGACAATTAATGATGCGTTGCCTGAAACCTCGCACTTGACTCGCCATTTCCAATGACCCCATCTCTCTGTCGCAGTCCGGGTGTTCTAGGTAGTCAAGGACGAACTCCACATAGTGCCGGATTGTGCTCAGCCTGGGGATCGTTGGGGTAGTTGCAAGCTGTGAGGAGTCCGCATCATCGTCGCTGTCCTCGTCAGAATCTTCCTGCTGGGTACTGGGACCAGCAACAGTAGATGCGATCTCCGTATCAGACATGATCTGATACCCCGGATCACCCTCGCCGTCATCCAACCACTCGCGCACTTCGTCGACATCCACATTGTCTCCACCCATACGAAGCCTTGCATGAAAGTCATCCACGTCAAAAACCAGAAAATCGTGCACCACGTCACTTCCATGAAGCAGGCGAGACCAACCATTTTCTAAAGTCTTGACAGAGACTTCCTTCCATGGATTTGCCCAGTTGAAGATGGCAGACTTGAGGTTGTATCGGCGAATGTTTTCGAGTGTTTTTTGTCCTCGCATGTCACATCCTTCCCTGCGATCGTCCTCGTCCTCGTACACAACCATCACCTCGTCCAAAAACTTCCGTCAGTATAGCCTATTCGTTGCCACAATCACTCCCAGGTCCATTGGTTGGATGAGAGCAGTTGTATTAGGTGGCAAAAACAGACACCTGATGCGACCATTCTCTGCCAC
>JAGKTI010000908.1:0-26504 GCA_018397915.1 Birgus latro
AGCAGCCTGGCATGTAAGAAAATTGAATAATCTCTGCTTGGTGCCGCTCCTCCAATACAAACAATTGCAAAAAATTAAAAAATAAATAAAAAATAATTAAGATCCAGCAATAAAGGTCATAAACTGAAGGAACGAAGTTTGAAAGTTTTGCGGATTATCTGGTGCTGTATCATATTTCTTGGATTATCTGAAGGGGCGAACCGCGCATGTATACTGATCCACCCCGTCGCCTTCAACGGAGAATCAGTATCCCTCGGTCCACCGGGGAGAAAGGACAGGGTGGGGGGGTTGTTGTTCCAAGCTCGTTCTCGCTTACGTGACACGGAGGTTTGATCTGAGCGTGTGTGTGTGATGCGCAAGGAGAGTGAGAAAGCTGATGGAGAGTGTGTAAAAGTTAAGACTGACGCGAGGATGGGAGGGAGAGACCGAGAACGAAGTACAGGGATGAAGTGAAAAGAAATACATATGGGAAGGTGGGGAACGTACGTGATTTCAAATTTCCTCACACGACTATATTCTTTTCACATCAGCTTGATTCCAGACTGCCATTTCTCCACCATTAACGTAGAGGTGGAACAGACTAACACTAGAATATGTTAGCCACGATAAGGTGCTATGGAAAGAATGTAGAGCCATAGTATTGTGTGATTTTGTCATTGAGTTACGTGAAATAAGCTGCAAAATTACGAAAAGTCTTGGTCAGGTTAAGATGAGCGAACTGTGCACGTAATTGATCTCACCGCTTCAGTACGATGACCTACTCTTCACCACTATTTCTTGCTGCTTTCTTACGATCTTATTTACAGACCAATAACCTAGGCCATTTTTACCTTAACCTGACCTAAAATTACCATCCCTCCACCTTGAATGTTGAGTTGTAACAAAAGATGAACAGTGGAGTGCGATGCTAGTCACGAGGAAGTGGTACAGGATGCAGAGGCGTAGTATTGTCTTTTTCTGCCACTGAGATACGTGGAATAAGCTACAGTAGGACGAGAATTTGCGCCAAGTTAAGGTGAAGTGAGTATGGACGTAAAGGGTTATGGCAGTTGATTTTAAGCCCTCCAGTTCCAAAAATCTCCTCTGACCTAAAAAAGAAAAAAAGAAGAAAAAGAAAATAGGTTAAAAAAAAACGTACTGAGGTCATTCGAGGTCGCGTATAACCCTTTCACTACGAGGAGACTTCCCTAATCTAAATAAATACATCCACAGCAAAACAAATACACAAAAAATAAACTCAATAGGTAGATAACTAGATGAATAATAAAATGGATAAATGAATAGGTAAATGAATAAATAGGGAGTGTTCATACTAAGAATTAACCCAGAACTCACGCTTTTGAGAAATCTTATCCCAGCCTCCTCAAGACGATTTTATCTACGTGAAGGAAGACCAAGATGTGAATTTCCTGCAGTCTTCTTCTGCGTGAGTTTGGAGATGCCTGAACACCTCCTCCTTAGCGAATTATCCTGCGTATTACACCTCTACAGTATATCTTGTATGATCCAGGTGCAAACTAATCTGGAAGCAATGTGCGTATACACAAGGGCACGTTCAGGTGTTGTAAAATAAATCGTGAAGGAGAATTTGCTACGGGACCCCATTTAGACTGAGGACTTAGAACACATGCAATAGAGTGGAATTATATATTTGCGTCTCGGAGGAAAAAAATAAATATATATACTGTCTTCGTGTTGCATATTCGTGGCTCAAGACAGTGTTCTATTTATTTTTTTATGCAAGGAAGAAGGAACCAAAGGCCAGGTGGCTTAGGGGGCTTCGTTACACATTTTCCTCTCCGATTTATTTTTCCTGTTACAAGTGGACATTCATATATATATATTTTTTTTAATATTGACACAGTTTGCCTCGATAACATACAAGAGTACTGAGGTGTAATAGGCAGAATAATTCGCTAAAGAGTAAGTGCTACGTACGCTCCAAAGACACTCTGACTACAGCTCTTTGGCTTGTATTCTGGACTAAGGAAGCTCCCTAACACCTCTTCCTTACCGATTTATTGCTGGATGCGGTTGGCTAATATCCATTCGCACACCACTTATCCGGAGTATGGTGGTATCAGAATGGATTTAAGTAACACAGAGGAGGACGGGAAGATGTTGCAAAATAAGTCGCTTAGGAAAAGGTGTTAGGGAGAAAACGTACACCTTAGTCACATGCAATAGAGTGAGGAAAGGCAAGGTACGCTCTTCGTGTGCCGTTCTCGTGGAATAACCCTGTGCTGAGAAAAGCTTTGCCTTACGTTCAGGGATAGGGAAAGAACGTAAGCAAATGAAAGGGACTGAAGAAAGGGTCTGAACGTAAGCAAATGAAAAGTCTGAACGTAAGCAAAGGAAAAAGTCTGAACGTAAGCAAATGAAAGGGTCTGAAGAACGGGTCTGAACGTAAGAAAATGAAAGGGTCTGAACGTAAGCAAATGAAAGGATCTGAAGAAAGGGTCTGAACGTAAGCAAATGAAAAAGTCTTAAGAAAGGGTCTGAACGTAAGCAACTGAAAAGGTCTGAAGAAAGGGAACGTAGGCAAATGAAAGGGTCTGAAGAAAGGGAACGTAGGCAAATGAAAGGGTCTGAAGAACGGGTCTGAACGTAAGGAAATGAAAGGGTCTGAAGAAAGGGAACGTCAGCAAATAAAAGGGTCTGAAGAAAGGGTGTGAACGTAAGGAAATGAAAGGGTCTGAAGAAAGGGTCTGAACGTAAGCAAATGAAAGAGTCTGAAGAACGGGCCTGAACGTAAACAAATGAAAAATTCTTAAGAAAGGGCCTGAACGTGAGCAAATGAAAGTGTCTGAAGAAAGAGAACGTCAGCAAATGAAAAGGTCTGAAGAACGGGTCAGAACGTAAACAAATAAGTCTGAACGTAAGCAACTAAGATGAATATGACCAGAACGTAAGCTAGTGAAACGAATACAACCTGAACGTAGACAAGTGGAATAAGAATGATAAATAAACAGGGCCAAAATGAAGTGAATCTGACCTGACCGTAAGCAACTGAATTAAACAAGGCCTGGAGATAAGCAACTTAAATAAGCAAGTAACAAAAACAACTGAACTTTAGCATATGAAATAAGAAATGAACGTATATAAGTGAATTAAACTGGACTTGAACGAAAATTAAAAAACCCAGGACCGAAACGAAAGCAAGTGGAATCAAGTGGATGGACAAAATGCCTCCTTTGCACACCTGTCTGCTGGTCATCTTGGTCACCTGTACTACGAGGGTGCCAGGTGAAGGTATGCACTCCCGGAGACAAAACTTCGCCTATTATTTCCCCTCTTCTTACTTCCTGCGCTGGCTATTCTTCCTGCACTGGGAGAGGCTTGGTATGTTTGCGTAATATTTCACCTATTCTTCTCACCTTCCTTTCCTAATTAATATCCCAAAGGTGAGTGAGTCCTGATGCTTCTTTGTCAATGGATGAAAAAAAAAATCCCTATTTCACATCTTTTTGTCATTTTTCTTTGAAGGTTAATATTCCTAAGTTAACAGAGGCTTGCTATGTTTCTCTACCCATAGATACAAAAATTCGCCTAATATTCCACATCTAGTTCCCACTTTCCTTTGCTGGCTGGTATTTCAAAGCTGAGACTTGGGGTGTTTCCCTGCCCATAAATGAGAAAATTAGTCTAATATTTCACCTCCTCTTCCCTCTTTCCTTTCCTGGCTAATATTCCTAAGCTGCGAGAGGCTTGGCATGTTTCTCTACCCACGGATGCAAAAGCTCGCCTAGTATAGACTTATTTTCCCCCTACTGGCTAATCCTAAGCTGAGAGAGGCCTTGCATGTATCACCGTCCAACACTGACGTTCCTTCATTTGCGTCTGGGAGAAAAGCGACACACATGCCCTTAGTGTGAAGCAGACGCAGTGAAACAGTACGCAGACTTTTGTCCTTAACTGTGCTTTGGTCTTTTTCTTTCCATACACCTTTTCGACAACCAGGACAATTAGGGATCTCACTGTAACATCGACGGTTGTGTCATATTCTAAGGGACAAGTGTGACCTAGCAAGGAGTTCAGTTACTGCCTTGATAACGCTGGCACAGACGAGAGGCGCGAATCCAAGCTTTCCAGTCACAGTGGGATTAATATTACTCAGGTATTTGCTGTTTCTGTCCATTTAGGTGAGGAGGCTTCTCTCTCTCTCCCCCCCCTCCCCTCTCTCTCTCTCTGTCTCTAAGCTCAAGATGTGTATAGAAATGACTGTTTACATTATCATCATCACCCACACAGCTAACCTATCTTTGACAACTGCAATAGATTGAATATTAAAAAGAAATAATAATAATAATAATAATAATAATAATAAATACTCCCAATAATTAACATAGAAACTTGTTTATTAAAAAAAAAGATTTGGGTCATTTATAAACACGATGCCTTCTCCCCTTAAAAAAACAAAAAGAAAACATTTATTTTAAGAAGCAAGACGCATTTCTATTCATCCATGTTATATATCTTGTGTGTGTGTGTGTGTGTGTGTGTGTGTGTGTGTGTGTGTGTGCGCGTGTGTGTGCGTGTGTGGAGGTCGCTACGGTGATGTCCATTGTATTCAAAGTTGGCGCTAATGAAGAAACTCTGAGCGTATTTATGGCGCGAAATGAGGCTATAAGAGAGAGAGAGAGAGAGAGAGAGAGAGAGAGAGAGAGAGAGAGAGAACAATAGTAACCCCTTCAGACAGAGGACGTTTATATTCCTGATTCTTGCTACAACTAAGCGAATTTATGCTATGTAGAGCGTCCCCATTTTTTTAGCGGGTTGATAAGGGCTGTTTATCGCTCCTATCTGTTCAACTATCTGCCTATCTATTTCTGGCTTTCTACCTGTCTATCTCTCTATCTATCCAATCATTTCCTCCACCAGAAGCGTAGGAACCAAGGGCAAGGTTACTATACTGCTTTTACGCTAACTTGGCCTAGATTTTCGTGCTTTTGCTGCTCATTTCACGCAGCTCAGTGGCCGAATGAGACAATGCTGTGGCTCAACATCCTTTCCATAGCACTTCTTCATGACTAGCACCATATTCAAGTGTTAATCTATTGCTACAGTTCAGATTTAAGGCTGGAAAGATGGTAATTTTAGGCTAAGTTAGCGAAAAAGCAGTATAATTCTCTACTTAAAATACAAGGGTGACCAGCCTCGTCTATCCCTGAGCGGCACTGAAGAGTAATGTTCCCAATCCATCCCTTGAATGCAAAACCTCATGAGCCCCATCCGTTTGGAGAGCTGAACCTGCTAAACCTCCAGGCGTCATTTGGCACTATGGTTACCACCCAGCGTACTAAATGGATTCCTAGTATATGGGTGAAGGAAAACATTTGGCGTCACTCGGTGTGGAGTCACTTAAAGGTGAACTAAGTGAAATGAAGACAGCGTTGAAAAAGGAAATGACACGTGAATCGCCATTGGTTCCCGTGTGTGTGTGTGTGTGTGTGTGTGTGTGTGTGTGTGTGTGTGTGTGTGTGTGTGTGTGTCTTCCCTCCTCTCTTCTATATCAGTGTACCCTTTCTAACAGTCACCCTATTCCTTTCACTCTTTTTATGCCTTTCTGTCAATCACTTCCTGTTCTCCCTTCCTTTCCCTTCATTACCTCTCTTCCCCTTCTCCTCCTCCTCATTCGCCTATTCCTCACAGTCTCTTCCTTCATTCTCCCCCCTCTCTCAGTTCCTCCCCTCTCTCCCTCTCCTTTCTCACTCCCTTTCAGTCTCTCCCACACTACCTTTTCACTTTTTGTTCGCGTATTTCCCTTCCTATTGTTCCTCCCTTTCTTTCCCTCATTAACCTTCTTCGTGTGTTTTTGCCTTCTCTTATTCTGCTTAATTCCTTACCTCTTTCTTTCTTTTCCTCGTTTATTTCCCTCTGTTTCCCTTCTGTTCCTCTCCCTCCCCCCCCCTCTCTCTCTCTAATCTGGCACCGTTTGGCCATTCACTCTCCCTACGATGTCTGTGCTTAACATATCACCGTGAGGAGAGAGAGAGAGAGAGAGAGAGAGAGAGAGAGAGAGAGAGACAGACAGACAGACAGACAGACAGATGGACGTTTAGTTTGACACTCCCTCCGCCAAGATGAACAGGCAGTGATGGCTCTCGTTAGTCCAGTGTCAGGAGTGAGTAGGGTGAGTGGGCGAGTGGGGTGAGAGGGGTGAGTGGGCGAGTGGGATGAGTGGGGTAAGAGGTAAGCGGGGTGAGTGGAACACGATAGCTAAGAGGAATGAGTGGGGTAAGTGGGATGAGAGGAGTGAGTGGGGTGAGGTGGGTGAGTGGGAGTGAGAGGGGTGAGTAGAATGAGTGGGGTTAGACCGGTGAGTGGGGTAAGCAGCGGGAGGGGGGAGTGGGATGAGAGGGGTGAGAGGGATGAGAGGGAGGGGTGAGAGGGATGAGAGGGGTGAGAGGGATGAGAGGGGTGAGAGGGATGAGAGGGGTGAAAGGGAGTAATCAAGTAAGGAAGGGACCGTAAAAAGTCAGGTAAAGGTGCAGACAAATCCTTAATTCTATATAATAAATCCCAAAGCATGTGGTGCTGATTGAACATGTCTGACCTTCTTACCTTTGCTGACTACACTGTGCAATGTGGGATGCGAGCTGATCACATTTAGCAATAGCACGTGTTTCAGGGATTTACAAGTGACTGTCAAAATTTACTGGTTTGCTCACACCTGTGCGGACTTAATTATGTAGCCTGAAGTAAGGTGAGAGGCTTGAACAGGTAGTGAGGAATTCAAGATTATCACAGATTTTACCTCCCTTCAACACGAGCGGTCTCTTAAACTCCATAAAATCGTCTAATGTCTGCCAGAATAAACGATGTACAGTTGCGGTTCGTAGCTTCTATATATCGTCTCCAAACTGTGCCAAAATCTACTGAAATCTTGCTAAGGTAACTAGTAAAAATCGAGCAAAAATGAAGAGTTGGGACCTCGACTCTCTTGTCAGGAATTTTGACCGAACATGAAGCAGTCTCGGATATAAGTCTCGTGAGCCAATTCCTGACAATAATTAACAATAAAGTGAGCAATGATTTCTGAAACCAACGGGACGATAACTTTGGAGTCCATTCTTCAAAATATTGCTTTAAAGTTGCATCTATATTAAACTTAAAAATGGGGGCGTTATTATTGTTCGAAACTGTACATCCTTTGAGCTGAGTCGAGACCTTTTTTGGTGGTCTCGGTTGAGTGGGTCGGCTGAGGTGAGGTGGAAGGTTTGATGAGAGAGGGACTGAGAGGGAGATGCGAATGAATGACATAATGAAAGAGGTGACAGGGAGAAGTGAATGAGAGGTGACACAGAGAACCGAATGAGAGAGAGGTGACAAAGAGAAATGAATGACAGGAGAACGAGAGAAAGTTAACGAGAGAGGTGTGAATGTTAGCGATGGGAGGAAGTCAAGTTCCTACACTCCTACACACACACACACACACACACACCTTCAGGGGTACAGGTGACTTCAGCATGTCAGTGTGCAAGAGAAGTTATACTCTATCTCAAAGCCAAAGTTCCCTCATCCCTCGCTAACTTGATATGTGTCCTGATTTAATACTGATAAACGCGTGGGGTTGTGTTGTGTTTACCTCCTCAGTACTATTTTTCCACTTTGTTCTTGCCATCTTCAGACAATTTTATTCAGTGTAGAGAACCTATTTCCGATTGGAGGGGTTAGATCAAGCCTTCATTAACCCCTTCGCGTTCAGATGTCCTTCCCAAGTTCCTGATAAACGTCTGGAGGTGATCTAAAGAAAGTGAAAAAATACGTCACTGGAATGGAGGGGTTAAGTTGTGTTCAAGATTCCATCCATCCATCCATCCACCCATCCATTCATCTACCTACCTACTATATATCACTCAATCAATCTATCTATCTATCAATCTATCTCCTCTTGTCTTCATTCGTACCGCTACCGAGTACTTACACAACCAGCAGAGTTGATATTAATGTGAAAAGAATGACCTAACGATACGATGATTGGTAATAATTAACATTTTTAGTGACATACATATTGTAGATCGTTTAAAAATACGTCCCCTAAATTCTAAACGCTGAATTAACTATCTAAGGTAACAAGGCAAGCACAGGTGAATATTACCTGTGTTACCTTGCTAGGGTCCAGAACACTGAATCTTGTATGAATTATGCCATAAAGCGGATGTTCTTACTGCTGATCATCTGTTTTGCAACCTTTCCTTAAGACTATGCGATTCTTATGCCCCAAGGTATTAAGGTGCGTTTTAAGACGTTCGGGTTTCTGTAACTCTATGTATTATCCTTTATTTCTTAGGGGACTGAGCACTCACGAGCCTAGGACTACTGTATCTAATATCCAATTCATTATTTCCTAGGCAACGTTATACTCTCATTTTCCTACATCTCTCTTCTACCTTTTATTCAAGTCTTCCTTTCCCCCATTACGAGTGTAGGAATCCCTGGCCAGGAGAGATAGGCTAGACATTGAAGGTGGGAATGACCAGTTGTTCTTTCCTGAGTGGCAATATAAGAGTTGTGATCCCCATCCATCCCATTAATATAAACCCTTCCTGGCCACACCATCTAAAGCGCCTTAACCTTACAAGCTAATTCTATGCAGGCCATTTCATTGCGCCTCTAACACTCCAAAGGTAAATCTCGACAACGTTCAACCCTTTCACCACTAATATTCCTCCTTAACAAACTCGTGTGGTAATATTTGAGGTGATATAGGACGTCTGTAGAAGGGGAGAGGGTTAATACTGAAGCCAGATAAAATTGTGTGACCTTAGGTGGAAGAAAATAATAAAAATAATGATGATAATGATATTAATAATAATAATAATAATAATAATAATAATTAATAATAACAATCATCATCATCACCATTGCCTTGCGTTACTTGGAGGAGAATACTAGAATTATCCCAACCATGAGAGGGCTAAAGATACCAACATTAACACTTAAGCTTCTATCACTATCTCCCCCCCCCAAAAAAAAATATAAATAAATAAAAATGGGTGCAATAAAATACTAGAGCTTTCCAAACAGCGTGAGAAAAAGAAAAAAAAAAAGCTCTCCCCATCATGACAGGATTAATGCTTTACGTATTAACACTCTCAGCCTCCATGACTCACCTTCAGGTAAATAAAATCACCTGACATTAGCTGCATTGGAATACTAGAGCTGTCTCCATCATGAGGGAGTTGCCTACCCACTGCAATGGCGCTTGTTCGAACTTGCAGCAATTCGCACAAATACGCAAAGGGGAAGTACTTAGGTGCTCAAAGTTTCGCAGTGGAAGTTGCATCAATTCGCACAAGGCCAGATGAGGAGAGTTACGTAGTGCAGCCCTTCGCATTCCAAGCTGCATCAATTCGCACAAGCCTGGGACAGTAATTTATGTAGTCAAAGTTCTGTTAATCATCACTGTCCTCTTTTCACGTCAACTTCGTCTAAAACTAACCTCTTTCCATCATGAATACTGAGTTGCGACTATAGATTAACACGCTACTATGGTGCTAGTCAGGAAGAAGTGCTATGGAAAGGGTGTAGTAAGTAGTTATGTCTTTCTGTCACTGAGTTACGTGAAATAAGCTGCCGAAGGGTGAAAGTCAGAGTACAGTTAGGGTGAAGAATGTCTAGTCACAGGGGGAAATTCATAGCCAGGGTTTTGCATCGACGGAAGGCCTCACTGTACAGACATAAAGTGGTAATTCAAAGCTTCTCTAAACTGCGCGAGTAACAGTATCATTGCGATTTATATTTCACACAGTCTAGCAGAGATCAGAATACCTTGACACTGGAAAGCAGGTCTTCCTTCGGTGTGAAACCCTGGCTACGACCTCCTTCTATTCAGCATAGCGTATGTGAGTGAGGTGGAGGGGGGGAGAGGGAGGGGGAGGCCAAGGATGCGATGGAGGGATGGAGAAGGTATACGAGAGAGGCGGGTGTGATCTGGGAGCAGGGCGATGAAATGGAGGGGGGCAGGGCGACATGGAGGCGATTTGTTTGTGGCCACCCCTTACGAGATTACGGTGTCTGGCAATAGATAGATAGATAGACCTTCACTTTGACCAGAATTTCTTCCTTTGCAGCTTATTTCACGTAGCTCAGTGGCAGAGAAACACAGTGACGGGGCTTCACATCTTTTCGAAGCACTTTTTCGTGACTATCATCGTATTCTAAGGTTAATATCGTGTTACAACTCGGCATGCAAGGTAGAAAGGTGGTAATATCTGGCCAGTTTATAGTGAACAGAGTATAGTAGGGAATGAGGGTGGGCAGCAGAGTAACACACACACTCACACACACACACAGAACATGAACACACAGAGAACAAAAACACCCCCCCCCCTCTCTTTCTGTGGGTAAAGATTCCAAACCAATCCGAAAACTATTAATGGTGTGCCCTCAGCCGCCGGAAAAATATTGCCAGAGTATTACTTTCGGGAGGAGGTAATTTAATACGTGTGGGGGAGGGGAAGGGGGAGGGTAGGGCAGAGAGGGGGAGTGCGGAGGGGAGGGGAAGGGAGGTGTGAGAGGAGAGGAGAAATTGGATATTGAAGAGAGAGAGAGAGAGAGAGAACTAGCCGATTACCTAAAATCACTGTTGCATTTCTAGGCCTATGTAAATGTGAGCTCGGTGGTGTGCAGGCTGGAGTTTCCTTTCCCCTGCAGTCCACAATCCTCCTTTCAGACGACAGTTAGAGATCTGAGCCACTATATAGAGCCGGGCAGGGGAGCCAACCGGTTATATAGAGTCCACTACGTGAAGGCATCCATCTCTTGCACAGTTCTCCCAGATAAAAAGCTAATTCCAATATTTTTTTGCTTGTTTTTAAACTTCACTGTGAAACTCTACCCGAAAAGGAATATCATCATCTTCAGGTATTGATAACGTACCTGTAAGATTAACGCGACTCGGTTTCCCAATACCGATAAAGCTTTAAGAAGATCAGGAATGAGAAGAGATGAGGGAATGAGAGAGGAGGGAGGGAAAAAGAGGAGGGAGGACGGAGGGAGGGAAGAAAGAGGGAAAGGAGGAAGGAGAGAGGAAAAGGAAAGGAAGAAGCGAATGTAAGCGTGACAAAAAGAACAGTGATATCAGCTGGAGGCAAAGGCTGACAAAGCTATAAAATGTGAGGGAGGAGGAAGGGAGGAGGAAAGGAAGTGTGATGGACGTTGGTAGCTCAGGGTGGGAAAGACTGGGTGAGTACGGAGGGGGAAGATAGGGTGAGTAAGGAAGGGGGAGGGGAAAGGAAGGGAGGCAGGGTGAGTACTGAGGGGGAAGGAAGTAGGGAGACAGTAGGCAAGAAGGGGAAAGATTTGGGGAGACAGGGTGCATAGGGAGGGGAAAGCTTTAGGGAGATAGGGTGAGTAAGGAAAGGAAAAAGATGGATAGACAGGGTGAGTAAGGGAGGGGAAGGAGGGAAGTTAAATAGGGGAGGGGAGAGTGGAAAGAATTCGGCAGACTGGAAAAATGGAGAACAGATTTTCGACATCTTTTCCACAGCACTTCTTCCTGACTAGCACCGTTTCTAGAGTCAATCCATTGCTACAACTCAGGCCAGAATATCGTATAATACACAGGAATACACAGGGAATACAGACAGGAGGATAATATCAACCTGTGTTAATTTTGAATCAGTTTACCTGCTTATGAACTGTGTACCTGGTTGGATCACCTGACGGAACAGGGCCACTCACAGTTTGCATTCTACGCCAAGGTTGCTTTAGGCGAGCTTGAGTTGATGAGGTAGGAATGAATCTCCTTGGTCACTACTGAAATTTGTCTTTGCATGACGGAGTTGATTCACGCTCAAGACTCCAATACAGATTCATGGTTGCTTGAAAAAAAAAGTTTATGAAGCAGAAATAAGTCTCCTTGGTTACCAGCCAGTTTAAACTTTTTCATTATGTGTGTGTGCGTGTGTGTGTGTGTATGTGTGTGTATGCATGTGTGTGTATGTGCGTGTGTGTGTATGCATGTGTGTATATGTGCGTGTGTGTGTGTGTGTGTGTGTGTGTGTGTGTAAGAGAGGGAGACAGAGACAGAAAGACAGAAAGACAGACAGACAGACAGACAGAAAACCAGATTTCGCTTACGTAAGAACCCTCGGCCTGAAGGGATCTGAGAAGGGTCGTATTCTAAGTAGCTTTGGAGATTTCGTAACATGTTTTCCTAAGCGATTCATTTTTCTAACTCTTGTACCTTAGTATATTTTCTCACAGGTGTAAATTAGGTCAAGATCAACACGATATAAATTTCGCACAAGGTGTTGATGTGTAATATGCAAAATAAATCGCTAAGGAGGATGTTTTACGAAGGCTCCTATGCTACCTACAGTACCACCCAGTCTCCGTTAACCCTTCCAGTCAAACAGGACTTCCTTAAACTTATTATAAACGAATGAAAGGACGAAAAATAAGGCAAGAATGACATTACTAAGGTGGAAGGACAAGGTAAAGGTGTTCTTACCTGTTCAAAGTTCTGACTCAAACTTAATCTGCCGTCTCTCCGTGCTGAATGCTGAGACGTAGCAATAGATTAGCCCCAGTTTACGATGCTAGTCACGAAGAAACGCTACGGAGAGAGATGGACCGTAGTATTGCCTTTTTCTATCGCTGACCAAAGGGAAATAGATGAGGACGAATAGCTGGGTCGAGTTAAGGGAAAAGAAGTGTGTGTGTGTGCGTGTGTGTGTGTGTGTGTGTGTGTGTGTGTGTGTGTGTGTGTGTGTGTAAAACGAATTTGAACCTTATGGAACGAACAAGCTTTCACCTTTTTTTTTCACTTGAGGATCAACGGCATGGCTGATAAGTATATGTGAGGCGAATCGTTGACGGAAAAGGAAAGAAAGAATGAAAGTGATGATGACTGTCAGTGATGAGGCGAAGTCAGGATATCAAAAGCTTAAATTATAGGTGAATAACGTTGAGTCGTATTCAAAAGGGAGTAGGAGCCTCCGCAACACCCCCTTCTCGCCGATTTATTTTGATTGTTACACTTTGCCATCCTCTCGTGTGTTAGTTATATCATTTTAACACCGACAAAGTGCTAGACAAGGATATTTAGTTGCAGTGGACTGACTAAATCGCTCAAGAAAAGGTGTGACGAAATCTCTAAAGCCAGTTACACTAGGACTCTGTGGGTAATTTCACTGAACATTTTTTTCTCGTTCTCTCTAATAGATTCTTGGCCCTACCTCACTCCCTCTCTACGTGGGAGTGATGGTGATGATGATGATGATGATGATGATGATGATGATGATGGGGAGGAGGAGGAGGAAGATAGAGATAAAAGGATATTATTTTGGACACCGAATCAGACACTTAGTGCAAGGGAAAATAAGAGTGAGAATGATGATGACGAGGACGATGATGATGACGATGATGATGATGGTGATGGTGATTTTCGAAACTATAATGGATAAATAAAAAACCCGATCTTAAAAAATACAGGACCAGACAAAGAAGGGAAACAAATTCGAGAGGAAAAAATGACTCGAACTGAGAACATGGGGTAAGGGAGTGGAAACGACAGAGAGGAGAAAGCAAATGGAAAATAAATTGCTTGAAAGGGAGAGACAGGGTGAAAGAGAGGAGGGGTGAGAGAAGGAGGGAGAGGAGTGGGGAGGAAGGGGAAGGAGAGGAAGGGAAGAGAGGGGCGAAGAGATGGTGAAAGGTGGGAGAATGGGTGAATGAGAGGGAGGGAGAGGAATGGGGGGAGGAAGAGGAATACGGAGACAGAGGGATAGTGAGGGTGGAGTGGGACAAGACAGAAGGGAAGGAGAGAGACAGAAGAGACGGGGTGAAGGAAAACAGAAAAACAAGAGGAGGGACAAAGGGTGGGGAGGGACGAAGGGACATTAAAAGGGAAAAACGGGGGAGGAAAAAGGGAGAAGAGGGAAGAGATAACAACACAGGGAGAAATACGAGGGAAGAAGAGAAGAGAAGATAAGGGAGGGAAAGAGGATAGGGGAGAAGGGAGAAACTGGGGTGGGTGGAAGAGTAAGGGGAAAGGGAGGGAGGGAAACGTTTGATACAGGCAGGGAGGATCGTAGGTAAGAATTAACTGACGTAAGTGAAGTTCCCAGTAACTGTACAACGATACTAACTCCTGCTCGGCTCAGTCTTAAATATAACTACACTGTTTTCGCTATAACTTGATCGAACACTGCCATCTCTCCACCTTGAATGCTGAGCTGTGACAAGATATTACCACTAGAGTATGTTGCTAGTCACGAAAAAGTGCTAAAGGTACGGTTGTTCAATCATAGTATTATTATCTTCCCTGCCACTGAGCTGCGTGATATGAGCTTTGAATGAATGAAAATCTGGGCCAAGTCAAGATGAAAGAACTAAAATTTTCACTAGGGGTTAATGAAGGCTCTCTCTCTCCCCTCCTGTCCAAAAAGTCTCAGGTAAACCCTCCCCCCCCAACAGAAAAAAAAGTCGAAAGGTCCAGGAATATAAATCAAACATGGAACTGAAGGGAAGTATTATTAAATGAAATACTCAGTGACTATACTCTGTTCACTTTTCCTTGGCCTAGAATTGCCATCCTTGTTCTGAATGCCGAGTTAACAATATATTAAAACTGGGACATGATGCCAGTCACGAAGAAGTGCCACAGGAAGTATATAGAGTCACAGTATCGTCTCTTTTTGCCAATGAGTTCCGTGAAATGAGCTCCAAAAGAATGAAAATTTAGGCCAAGCTAAAATGAATGGATTTTAGACAGTGATTAAAAAAAAAAAATAAAGGCTGATTTTGCTGGAGAGGTTGTGGTGGCCGAGCAGAATATTACATCACTTTGCCCTGTATTCTGAGTGGCACAGGAGACTTCATGGCATTCTGAGTGACATAGGAGACTTCATGGCATTCTGAGTGGCATAGGAGACTTCATGGCATTCTGAGTGGCACAGGAGATATTAAACTGGACTAAACAGGCACATTTGTTCAATCAATCAGCCAGTCAGAGCAAAAGGACAGAGAGGAAAAGAGGACAGACGGAGAGGGAAGGAGGAGGAGGAGGAGGAGGGAAGGGAGGGAGTGAGGTAGGATGGGGGGGGGGGTTGATAATGGGAGGGGGGAGGGGAAGGAAAGGAGGGGACGTATAAGCTCCAATTTCATCTGTTTCATCTTGTTTCATTATTGACAGTGTATAAGGTAACACACTTAGTGGTGTGAGAAGTGAACGATAAAAAAGTTCTGTTCAATTTGACAGAAAATATAGTTTAAGAGGAATGTGTTCAGTCTCGGTTCACTTACTGCTTCGTCTCGTTTCATTCGCCTAGCTTCACTCACTGTTTCGCCTCGTTTCATTCGCCGCGCTTCACCCATTGCTTCGCCTCGTTCCATTCACCTCGCTTCACTGACTGCCTCGCCTCGCTTCACTGATTGCCTCGCCTCGCTTCATTCACCTCGTTTCACTCACTGTTTCGCCTCGTTCCATTCGCCTCACTTCACTCACTGTTTCGTCTTGTTTAATTCATCTCGCTTCACCGCATCGCCTCGTTCATTCGCCTCAATAATGACATTTAAAAAGATACTCATTTATTGGTGTGAGAAGAAAACGAATTATACAGCTCTGGATTAACCTCCTTCAACCCAGGCTGTGTTTTTTAAGTACTGGTATATTCCTGCCATCTCCAGACGATTTTATTCAGCCGTGGGTAGACTTATTGTGGCGAAGGGGTAGAGGAGGGCTGTATGTAGTCCCCCCATGTCGAAAAAGTCTCTCGAAGTCTGAATAAAATGGTCTGGAGATCGTAGGCTAAAAATTACAAACACGACAAAGGACTGAGGGAGATAAGAGAGATGCGCGAGAGATAAACTAAGGGAGATACGCGAGAGATATAAACCAAGGGAGAGATGTGTGAAGGAGAGATGAAGGTTCCGAATCTATATGTGAACGTTAATTAGGATGAATTACGTGTGTTTTTCACCTGTTGTTTCATTTTTCATTAAGGTTCGCATTCGACAAAAAAACAATATACCAATTAACATGATTTTACCGCGTACAAATGAGACGCCAATTAATACAGAGGATCGTAATTTAATGAGAGATAGAGAGAGAGAGAGAGAGAGAGAGAGAGAGAGAGAGAGAGAGAGAAAGGGGTGCAGGGTGAGAAAAAGATTGGGAATGAGAATTAAACAGGACGGACGGGGCAGGGTGGGAGAGGCAGGGTGGGAGAGGCAGGTGGGAGAGGCAGGGAGGAGAGGCAGGTGGGAGAGGCAGAGTGGGAAAGGCAGGGTAAGTGGGAGAGGAAAAAAAATCAACAGTGTACCCTTGGACGAACTTAATCCTCTTGTCTCGTTCCCTACTTCTGTTTCCCGACTCAACTTTCCTCACTTTTTCTAATTCTGTCTCACATTATCTCACACTGTCTGCTTCTGTCTCACATTATCTCATACTTTCTGTGTCTGTCTGTATCGGTCCTTTTCTGTTCCCCCAGAGTCTCCTGTCCTGTTACATATTTTTCACGCTTTTCAGTACCTGTGCATCTGCTGTTCGCGACGTGAGAGGGGCCATTTTGTTTTGATCTGTGTGTGTGTGTGTGTGTGTGTGTGTGTGTAAGCCAAACTGTCGAGAGGTCCATGGTCAGACGATGAAGGAACCTATTGTTTTTGAGAGGTTATAAAGTAAGGTCAAAGTGCGAGCCATGTGTGTGTGTGTGTGTGTGTGTGTGTGTGGCGAAAATAACTAAAACAGATTTGATATTATCTGAATCAGACTTGGTGGATGAGTTGAGGATCACCCAAGAGGTAGATTTATCGCTTTTAGAACAGTAGGTCATCAAGGTCACATGATGAGGCGAACTTAAGCACTTTTTATCAGATGTAGACTAAACCTTGTGGTGGGGTCCAAGATAAAGCAATGATAACGTGGTTCGATTTTGGGAACAGCCAATCAAAGGTCAAGGTCACAGGGAAGGGTCAAAGGAAAAGGTCACCGCGCAAGGTCAAATAGATCTACTCTGAACCAACGTTTGTGGAAGGGTTAAGGGTTAGGCAAGGATGAAGTATTTTGATTTTGAGTGTAATTAGTCTAAGGTCAAGGTTATAATGTAAATATTCGGCCCTTACAACAGCTTGTGACTGAGAATTGCTGTCTGCGAGTGCTGTCTGTCTCACTCTTCCTCATTCTCTCTTACTTCCTCATACTCTCTTACTTCCTCATACTGTCTTACTTCCTCATACTGTCTTACTTCCTTCATGCATTTTCTTACTCTTTCTCGCCTTATGTAACCCACTCACCTTAGCGTTATCTTTCTCTGCCTTGTATTGTCTCCATTTTTTTTCGTTTCTGTTTCTCTCCTCCTCCGGCGCGAATCTGTATTTCTCGTTGGCACGTTTATGGGCAAATATTTCACTTCTGGCGTATTCAGAGTCGAGATATGCTCAGAGAGAGAGAGAGAGACAGAGAGACAGAGACAGAGGCAGAGGGAGGGTGGGAGAGGCAGGTGGGAGAGGCAGGGAGGGAGAGCCAGGTGGGAGGATTAAGGGTGGGT
This sequence comes from Birgus latro, assembly GCA_018397915.1. Classification (NCBI taxonomy): domain Eukaryota; kingdom Metazoa; phylum Arthropoda; class Malacostraca; order Decapoda; family Coenobitidae; genus Birgus; species Birgus latro. Next base: position 17,499 of record JAGKTI010000908.1, read on the forward strand.
CCAGGCAGTGAATTTTCCTCGTTATATCGGTGCCACCGGGTGAAGGCGGCCCTCCGAAACACCAGGGCTGGGGTTAGTGAGGCGATCTACTGAAAGAGGTTCGATCCATGTGCCTAGTGGTCTTCTGGATGCCTGGTGGTCCGGTGGGTTTAGGTCCTCCAATATATAGTCAAGTTTCAAGCCCCTGAGATGGTTGTAAATTAGGCTGAGTTCATTTTATTAAGGTGCTGTGTGGAGACAAGCTTGGATTTAGGTGCCTGGTGGTCTAGTGGGTTCAGACGCTCAATGATTTACTCAGGTTTGGCAGCCTTTGATGGTTCTTAGGGTTGGGTTTATTGAGGCGATGTCTAGAAAAGGGTTATATTTAGGTGTAAGGTGGTCTTTTAGAAGCCTGGCGGTCTAGTGCATTAAGGCGATCCAATCTGGTGTGGCTCATAAAGACTTCCAACGTAAATCCAGGAACTGGTTGGTGTTTACTCCCCACATAATGCCACTCGAGGACAGGCGACTGGTCACCCTCACCTTAAATGTCTGGGCCGAGTAACCTATCATTGGGCCCCTAACTTTTTAAGAGGCAAAGATGGATTAGATGAATGAAGGAAGGATGAAATAAGCTGCAGTTTGATTTAGACAAGACGCAAGACTAGGCTCCTGTGAGCTAGATAAGGGGTTGGGTTTATAAAGAGTGGATGAGTAGTTTAGACATGAGTGAATGAGTGTAGGTGAGGCTGGGTTTATCAAAGACGGGGTATGATTACAGGATGGATTTAGGTCACTGTTCTTTCACCTTAAACTGATATCCTCATTTCCACAGCACCATATTTTGCATTAGAGAACTGAACTAAAAATATGTAATGTGTCAGGGATTTTTGTATCTGACAGCACATTACCTTCCCGGTTATTATTTCATTTGGACATGGGGGATACTGAGCTGAAAAGGTGAGATTCCAACCTGCTGTTTTTTTATATATAGTTTTAGGAAGACCCCATTAGGTTAGGGCACTTTTCAGACAAGATTAAAACAATTCTGAATGCGGGTATGTCATGCCTTATGAAGATGTTCAATTTTTAAGTCCAGCAATTGACAGCTTTGTAAATACTCTACTCCCACCCCGCAGAAGGGAGCGCCGCCCCCCCTGAGGAAGGCTCCCCGTCTCCTCCCCCTGCCATCACGTGGGGTCGCGCCAACACCAAGATGACCTACTTCGACCTGACCTCCCCTACCAACGTGACGGCCATCGTGGGACACAAGGCATCCCTCCCCTGTCGGGTCATCAGCAGAGGAAACAAGGACGTGAGTGAAAGATGTGAGAATTTGTATAGGGAAACAAGCACTTCTTTCCCCTGTCTAGTTCTCATTATGGGCATCAATTATGTGTGGTGCTTTTGAGAATGTTTAAAGGGCAAATATTCTTTTATTCCTTTTTTTTTAATACTAGGAAGAAGGAATCAAAGGCCAGGAGAGCGTAACTGTTCCTTCCACGAAAAAAAAACCAAAGCAATACGAGAGCCAAATTCAAGATCCGATCATTTCGAGATGCCTGGACACACTGCGTTTGAAAGACTGGAGGTCATAGGCAGTAGGAAATACAGACAGAGGGAGACAGTTCCAGAGTTGACCTGCTGCATAAATGAAGGACTGGGGGTAACGGTTAACTCTTGCATTAGAGAGCTGGACAGAAAAGAGATGAGAGTTTGTTAGGTTTGATTGCACCCTATTAGACTTCATTCCAAGTGATGCAAAAGATGTCAGTACTGAAGCGATATCAAGAGCATGGAAGAGAGCGTCAAGGTGTAACATGAAGAATAAATCGCTATGTAAAATGTGCTACCCAATGTCACATAAAATACGACCCGGAGACCAAGGATTCGAGCGTTTATTCCCACCTGAGGCCCGTTAATTGACGTCAGGACAGGTATTGGTCGTAATCTGCAACACGTGCAATATAAATCTCAAACTGGGAGCAAGAAATTAGCGTATTAAAAAGGGGGTGAAAGGCATAGCTAAAAAGGCATCAGTCTTTTGGTCGTATGCACACACACACACACACACACACACACACACACACACAATGCCCCTCCCTTCCTTTTTTCCTTCCACTCTCCTTCCCTCCCTCCCTTCCTTCCTTCCTTCCATCCTCCCTCCCTCCTTCTCTCCTTCCCTTCCTTCCTTCCTTCCTTACGACCTTGTGATAATCCATTCTTTTTTTTCTTCTTTTTCCCCTTCTTATCTCTCTCTTCCGTTCTTAGCTGCACCTTTTCCTTCCTTCCTTCCTTCCTTCCTTTCAAACAGGAAGTGGAGGATGGAAAGACAGAAAAATGGAGATGAATGAGAGGGAAGCGAAAAAGGCGAAAAAAGCCTGGGGAAAAAAAAGGAAAATTACAATCAGTAAAGGGAAGGGAAAAGGAAGAAGAGAATCTGAGAAACAGGGAAAAAGGGAAAACAGAAGAGGGAAGGAAAGAGGGTGGAATCTGAGACGGGGGGAACAAAAAAACAGGAGAGAAGTAGGGGGGAGGAAAAACAGAGTTGAGGAAGTGAAAAACAGAAAGAAAGGGGGAAATGAAGGAAACTGGGAAAGAAAGGGAAATGGGGGGATAGAAAAGGTGAAAGGAAAATTTAATATGAGAGGAGAAAACGAATGAAAGAACAGGGGGAAAATACTACTACGAAAACACGAGGTAAGCTGAGAAATTTGAGAAGGGTATAGGAAGTGGAAAAGAGACAGGGAGAGGGAGAAAGAAGGAAGGGAAGGAAGGAATGGGGGCATGGAAGGGAGGAGAGGAAAATACACGAGGAAAAGGGATTAAGAAATGGAAGGGGCTGAACGAGAGGGAAGGAGGAGAAGAAATAAGCGGCATTAAGAAAGTGAAAGGAAAAATGAAAACAGAAGGGGAAAGAGGGGGAAGGAGCAAGGGGAAGAGGAGGAAAAGAGAGAAGGAAGGGAAGAGGAACTGAGAGGAAACTGGGGAGGATCAGGTGCATGACTGTGAGAGTAACTGGTGCATGACTGAAGGGAAGGTTAAGGTGCATGACTGTGACGGGAGATGCATGACTGAGAGGCATCTGATGCATGACTATCCCTCACATGACGTGCCCTGACAGTCATGCAGCGTCTGTTCCTTGCCCATCACAGCAGTCATGAAGAATCTAATGACAGAGGGATGGACAAATATACAGGGCAAGTCTGTACGGCGCGGAACCACGGAACGTTGCCATAAATTACTTAAGTAGGTCGACTGTTTGGAATTACGAGAGGATATTGTGTGCTGTTTGTGCTGTGCTGTGCTGCGTTTGCGTGAGGAAGGGGGGTTGTGTTATCAGTGCTGTGTTCGTGTGTGTTATGTGTGTGTTTGTGTGTGTCTGTATGTGTGTGTGCGTGCGTGCTTGCGTGCGTATGCGTCCAATTACCTGTCTGTCTCCCTAACCCTATAATATTGATGGGAACAAAACAACATCATTCACGTTGTCCTCAGCAGATTTTATCGTATTCGCCTAAAAAGTTGGAGAGTTAATCACCTTATGCCTTTGGGTCTCATTCAGGGTGAGGCTGGAGATTTCGTAACACCCCTTCCATAGCGATTTATTCTGAACATTGCACCTCAGTATCCTCTTGTATTTAATTTCCTGCAAACTGTGTCGATGGGCAAACTATAGTAAAAATAATTCAAGAAGATGTTATGCCTTTCAAGTCGTTCAGTTGGTGTCTCATTCTTTCTGCGACTCGAAGCTAAATACAACTTGTTAAATTATAGAACGGAGAGGGGAGAGGTTGATGAAAAGTATGATAACGGCGAGAAAAGGTTAAGATGTAGTGTGGAAAATATATTGTCAAAGGAAGGAGTCCTAGGAGGGCCTCCCCCACCCCCACCCCACCTAGACTATGCCCCCTCTCTCCAACCCCACAGGTGTCGTGGATGAGACAGAGAGACCTTCACATCCTGACTGTGGGCATCTTCACTTACACCGCCGACGCAAGATTCAAGGTCAGTGTGTATGTGTGTGTGTGTGTGTGTGTGTGTGTGTGTGTGTGAGTGTGTGTGTGTGTGTGTGTGTGCATGGTTACAAGACCATGAAATAGATCTGGGCTGGACTGGGTAATAAGAAGTATTTAAAATTCACCAGACCATTTTTCACCTCTCGTGCACCATACCCACGTCCAGAAGTGAGCCTTTGTTTCTGCTATCCTTTAATTTCAACCTTATATTACACTAACATCCATTGTCCAGTGTAGTAGTTCAGTGATTGAGAGGGGAGCCTTCACGCGGTGGCATTGATTTACCCGGACGGCTCCACTGCCCAGGAATACAAGCGTGTCTCAACTCCCTCGCTGTTCCCGAAAGATGGCTTGTGGACTGCATGAGAAGCGTCAGTCTGCAGTCCACCGAGCTCACATTCAGATGAACCTGAGGCCACAGCAACAACGGCTATCTATTTATGTATCCGTTTATCTATCTGTCTATATCTATTTCTGTCTTTCTATCTATCTACCTACTGTAAATATCTCCATCTTTCCTCCAGGCCCTTCATGTAAACGATATGGACAAGTGACTTCAGGAAATCAACCCAGTTACTTTCCTCTGTCTGTCTCTCTCTCTGTCTCTCTCCGCCTATCCCTGTCGCTGTCTCTCTCCTTCAGGCCCTACACGTCAAGGCTAAGGACGAGTGGCTTCTTGAGATCGACCCTGTCACCTTCAGAGACGACGGGGTGTATGAGTGTCAAGTCTCCGCCAGCCCTAAGATCTCTCTGCCAGTCTCTCTCCGCGTCGATGGTAGGTGAGAAAGAGGGAGAGAGAGAAAGGGGGGGTACGAAGATAGGGGGAAGGGGGGACTGGGGATAGATTGGAAGGGAAAATGAGGGAGGGGGAGAGAGTAAGAATAGGGGAGGACTGGGGATAGGGAGGAGAGGGAGGGGGAAGTGCGTGGGTGGGAATGAAGAGTTAGGAAGGGAGAGGGGGAGAAGAGTTTTGTGATCCAGCGTTCAGCTAGAATACGGCACTCAAACTTATATCCAGGTCCCAAATAAACCACTGGATGAACGGCGACAAGAGGGAAATAAACCTTGATCGACATTGTGAGCACCGAAATGTTCGACTTTATTTTTAATTATAGTGGTTTTTGCAACCTTACTAAGACCTCCAGTTTCTTGCAGTTCTGTTGATGGCCAAGTGTAGTCAGACTGGAGGGCTGATTTGATTAGTAACCAAGGAGACTCACTTCTTCCTCATAACCAAGGCTTATCGAATTCCATGCATCCACGATTCGGTATTTAGGTTTTGGGAGTGTTTCGGTTCCATCAGGTGAAAACAGTGGCTATAATCTCCCTGGCCTGACCTCCTCTCTCCCTGGCCTGACCTCCTCTCTCCCTGGCCTGACCTCCTCTCTCCCTGGGCAGTGCAGCGTGCGAGGATTGAGGGTCCCCGGGAGGTGTATGTCCAGCAAGGCTCCACGATCAGACTCACCTGTCGCGTCAACACACATACTCACAACATCGCCACCCTCACCTGGTACCACGGGAACCAACCCCTTGATTACGACTCCCCAAGGTTGGTGGTGGTGATGTGGTGGTAGTGATATTTATGGTAGTAGTGGTAGTGATGGTGGTATAAGTGATAATGGTTCTGGTTTTAAGAATGCTGGAGTTTATTCTGCTTCAAAGGTTTTATCTAATTAAACCCCTGTCACTCTCAGCGTATTTTTTTTTTTTAATCTCTGGCCACTTCTCATTCCTCTGTCATTCTGTCTCCTTTCTCTGTCTGTCTGTCTCTGTCTGTCTCTCTCATCTGCTACTTCTTTTAATACATATTCCCTCGCGAGATGAAGAGGTGACTATTTTAAGCCAAGTTAAAGTGAGAGACAATTCCTTACCCCCGCCTTACCTCCAAATTCTTCGTCAGTCAGAACCTCATCCTGACCAAATCCTCATCACTCACAGCTCCTCATCCTCCTCACTCACCATTTACATCCTCACCGCGCGCCTTCACGTGGTGGCACCTAAATAACCTGTCTGCTTCGCTGTCTGGTTATACAAGCGTCCTTAATTCCCACCCCCCATACCTGTGCAAGAAGGAAGGTGGGCTACAGGAGAAGAACAATTTCAGCCGGCATTAGACAAGAGTTCAGAGGCAGATGAGCTTTAAGAGACAGCAACAGCAAGAATAACAACAGGCTCACTCGCTTTGCAGGGGTGGGGTGAGCGTAGAGGTGGAAAAAACTCCCACGCTCACCACTTCCAAGCTCTTCATCACTCGAGCAGCAACTAGAGATGTGGGCAACTACACATGCACACCACACCTCGCAGACCCAGCCTCGGTTTTAGTGCATGTGGTACGAGGTGAGTGGTGAAGGTGTGGTGAGTACAAAGGAATACAAATGAGTACAAAGGAAATAAACCCTCGCAGACCCAGTGTTATTTCGTGTCTCCTTGTTACCGAGAAGACAAGTGCTGTGATGTCTGTGAGCTTCAGGGTAAGGAAAGAGAGGTTGTGGTGTGTGCTACTGGTGTGGTGAGTCGCGAGTGTGCTGTGGTGGGTGAATATTGACCTTTTCATGTAATCCTGTGGCTAGATGACCTGTTGCACCTGGGTATTAAGTAAAGAAGCATGTACTGTACAGGGTGGTCCAGATATAACACTCATCTTACACTCCGCTGGATGATTTCTTGCGTGTTGCGGGGCTAGTTCGGTCGGCGTTATCTGTGTCCATCCTGCATCATTTATTTCCTACTCCCACCGCCACTCCCACATCAGCAGACTGAGCCGTCCCCACAACACATAAGATACTGCCACCTATAACTTAATCATAGCTCAGAAGTGAGAATAATTGTACGACTATATCATATAATTTATTTATTGTTTAAAAAGAATACGATTAAAGTTTAAAATTTACTTCTGGTCTTGAGAAAAACACAATTGAGAGACTGTGGCATAATACTTAACTTATTCTTATTTTACAAAATACCCAGGATTCCGGGAGATTGACTGGTGAATGAATGAGTGCGTGACCCATTACACTCACCATGGTATTGTTTAGTTCTCCCTTTATCATGAATTTCTCTTTCTGGACTCTACCTCACTCCATTTTCTGAGTGAGAGAAGGAGCTAGGGATGATGATGATGATGATGGTGAGGATGATGGAAGAAATTTAATATACGATTACTGAGCTCATGCTTTGTTCCCCAGGCGAGGAATCGGCAGCAGTACACACAGCAGGCTCCAGCACTGCTCCACTGCCACCCCCAGCCTCCTATCTTCTGCTCTTACTGCATCCCCTCCTACTTCACCCCTGCTTACTCCACTCCTCTCTTCACCCCACCTCACTTCACCCTCTTCTGCTGCCTCCTCTCCTGATCTTACTTCAACCCCTTCTTTTTCACCCTCTGTCTCTTCACTCCCTACCACTTCGCTTCCTCCCACTTCACTCCCTCTCGCTTCACTCCCTCCCACTTCACCAAAATTTGACTCTTCCCCTCCTTCACCTACTCCACCCCCATTCTCTTCACTCCCTCTCTCCCCATTTCCTTTCCTTTCACCCTCCCTCTCTTCACTCCCTCTCACTTTACCCTCTCCCTCATCACCCTCCCTCACATCACTGTCTCCTACTTCTTCCTCTTCTGCTCACTTCTGTCCTGCTCCCTTGTTTTCCCAAAAGCCTTCACCTGCGTAACAACTACAGGTGACCTTCTTCTCAGGTGAGTAGCGTGCTGAGGCTCGAACTCTAGACGGCATTAGGGTCTTTGTGTAATCTCTTTCTTAGTCATTGATTTGTACATTTTTTCCTGTCATCATCGTCATTATCATTATTATTATTATTATTATTATTATTATTATTATTGTTATTTTTATCAATCTAGCGTCGGACAAGCTTAGCACATTTCTAGCAACATTCGGGCAGGTTTAGCGTATTTCCTAGCGAGCTTAGCACACTTCCTAGCAACATTCGGACAGGTTTAGCACATTCCTAGCAACATTCGGACAGGTTTAGCACATTCCTAGCAACATTTGGGCAACTCTAGCGCATTTCCTAGCGATACTCGGATAAGTTTAGCACATTCCCCGATTTTTTTTTTTTAAATTTAAGGTTCATACTCTGAGTGTTTTTGGATTATTCGTAACGCCAACTCCTTAACGATTTATTTTATATATTGCACATGAACATTCTCTTGTGCGCTAAGTATATCGTTTTAATATCGACATTGAGAGGCTGCTAGAGATCGAGCAGCGTGAAAAGCCACCATTAAGTGACCAAGGCTGACGCATACAAGCATGTTGGAGCCTCTGTAGAATGAACGCAAAAAATTAGTTTGCATCAGTTACATACGAAAGGACACTGAGATGGAGAGTGAAGAATAAATCGCTAATTCACAGTTGCTACGTCTCCTCGGGCTGAAAGGGTGTATATTGTTGTTGTTGTTGTTGTTGCTGTTGTTGCCCATTTTTATCTGCAGTGTAAACCAGGTAGACTGCAGCTCAGAGTTTGCCCTCTCCTACGGTCCACCAACTTCCTCTCGGGGGATAGGAAAGTGGGTGAGACGCTTACATAGCTAGGAAGGTCAGCCGGCCAGCCACATCAGTGCCACCACGTGAAGGCCTCCCTCTCTCTAGCACTGGGTTAATGGGTGAATTCATGTTGGTAATCTCTGGCCTTTCTCAACATTAGTCTTCGGATTTAGGGCACACCTTAACTGCTGATATCCCGCCACGATACACTCTGCCCTCACACACACACACACACACACACACACACACACACACACACACGCCACTTAGTATACGGTGTCCATTCAAGTCTTGAGCCCGGAGAGAGTCGCCTTCGTGTGGTTGCATTGACACAACCGGGCGATGGAGCTGCCCGGTTATGCAAACGTCCCCCAGTTCCCTCTCTACCCCACAGAAGGAGAACGCTGAATTTCATGAAAAGGGCAATTTCAGCCTGAAGTCCACAGGGTTCTCGGTTTCAGATGAACTTTGGGCTACAACTACTATTATTACTACTGTTACTTATATTT
>JAGKTI010000908.1:26640-41175 GCA_018397915.1 Birgus latro
CTCCCACATCAGCAGACTGAGCCGTCCCCACAACACATAAGATACTGCCACCTATAACTTAATCATAGTTCAGACGTCAGAATCATTGTACGACTTTATCATATGATTTATTTATTGTTTAAAAAAAATACGATTAAAGTTTAAAATTTACTTCTAGTCTTGAGAAAAACACATTTGAGAGACTGTGGCATAATACCTAACTTATTCGTAGTTTACAAAATACTCAGGATTCCGGGAGATTGACTGATGAATGAATGAGTGCATGACCCATTACGCTCACCATGGTATTGTTTAGTTCTCCCTTTATCATGAATTTCTCTTTCTGGACTCTACCTCACTCCATTTTCTGAGTGAGAGAAGGAGCTAGGGATGATGATGATGATGGTGAGGATGATGGAAGAAATTTAATATACGATTACTGAGTTTATGCTTTGTTCCCCAGGCGAGGAATCGGCAGCAGTACACACAGCAGGATCCAGCACTGCTCCACTGCCATCCCCAGCCTCCTATCTTCTGCTCTTACTGCATCCCCTCCTACTTCACCCCTGCTTACTCCACTCCTCTTTTCACCCCACCTCACTTCACCCTCTTCTGCTGCCTCCTCTCCTGATCCTACTTCAACCCCTTCTTTTTCACCCTCTGTCTCTTCACTCCCTCCCACTTCACTCCCTCTCGCTTCACTCCCTCCCACTTCACCAAAATTTGGCTCTTCCCCTCCTTCACCTACTCCACCCCCATTCTCTTCACTCCCTCTTTTCCCACTCCCTTTCCTTTCACCCTCCCTCTCTTCACTCCCTCTCACTTTACCTTCTCTCTCATCACCCTCCCTCACATCACTGTCTGCTATTTCTTCCTCTTCTGCTTACTTCTGTCCTGCTACCTTGTTTTCCCGGGAGCCTTCACCTGCATAACAACCACAGGTGACCTTCTTCTCAGGTGAGTAGCGTGCTGAGGGTCGAACTCTAGACGGCATTAGGGTCTTTGTGTAATCTCTTTCTTAGTCATTGATTTGTACATTTTTCCAGTCATCATCGTCATTATTATTATTATTATTATTATTATTATTATTATTATTATTATTATTATTATTATTTTTATCAATCTAGCGACGGATAATCAGAGAATCCTACCTAGTTTTAGCGACACTTGCTTAAGCTTATCACACATCCTCGTGATATTTGGACAAGTTTAGCACATTTCTAGCAAAATTCGGGCGGGTTTAGCGTATTTCCTAGCGAGCTTAGCACACTTCCTAGCAACATACGGGCAGGTTTAGCACATTCCTAGCAACATTTGGGCAACTCTATCGCATTTCCTAGCGATACTCGGATAAGTTTAGCACATTCCCCGATTTTTTTTTTTTTAAATTTAAGGTTCATACTCCGAGTGTTTTTGGATTATTCGTAACGCCAACTCCTTAATGATTTATTTTATATATTGCACATGAACATTCTCTTATGCGCTAAGTATATCGTTTTAATATCGACATTGAGAGGTTGCTAGAGATCGAGCAGCGTGAAAAGCCACCAGTAAGTGACCAAGGCTGACGCATACAAGCATGTTGGAGCCTCTGTAGAATGAACGCAAAAAATTAGTTTGCATCAGTTACATACGAAAGGACACTGAGATGGAGAGTGAAGAATAAATCGCCAATTCACAGTTGCTACGTCTCCTCGGGCTGAAAGGGTGTATATTGTTGTTGTTGTTGTTGTTGCTGTTGTTGCCCATTTTTATCTGCAGTGTAAACCAGGTAGACTGCAGCTCTGAGTTTGCCCTCTCCTACGGTCCACCAACTTCCTTTCGGGGGATAGAAAAGTGGATGAGACGCTTACATAGCTAGGAAGTTCAGCCGGCCGGCCACATCAGTGCCACCACGTGAAGGCCTCCCTCTCTAGCACTGGGTTAATGGGTAAATTCATGTTGGTAATCTCTGGCCTTTCTCGCCGTTAGTCTTCGGATTTAGGGCACACCTTAACTGCTGATATCTCGTCACAATACACTCTGCCCTCACACACACACCCACACACACACACACACACACACACACACACACACACACACACACACACACGCACACACACACACGCACACACACACACACACACACACACGCCACTTAGTATACGGTGTCCATTCAAGTCTTGAGCCCGGAGAGAGTCGCCTTCGTGTGGTTGCATTGACACAACCGGGCGATGGAGCTGCCCGGTTATGCAAACGTCCCCCAGTTCCCTCTCTACCCCACAGAAGGAGAACGCTGAATTTCATGAAAAGGGCAATTTCAGCCTGAAGTCCACAGGGTTCTCGGTTTCAGATGAACTTTGGGCTACAACTACTATTAATATTGCTGTTACTTATATTTTACTACTGTTGTAATCTTTGCCACTACAGCTCACTTGATGGGCAAGTAGATATAGCCAAACTGGAGGGCACATTTGACTAGCGACCAAGGAGGCTCATTCCTACCTCACAGTTAACGATAATCAACATTCAGGCAGTCACAACTCAGTGCTCATATTGTGGGAGTAGCTTAGTTCCGTCAGATGATAACAAGGTGACCGTAACACTGTACTACTGCTATCACCAATACCATAATTCCTAGCACCTCAGCTCTCCCCCTCCTTCTATCCCCCCACGTCATCACCAACGCTAATGCCACCTTCTGTCCTACCACCATCACAGACCCACCACCAACGCAACCACCTTCATCACCACTATTACCATCACTACCGACTTACCACCACCACGACCGGGCTTACTTTCACCATTATCACCACCACCGCCGCCACCACCACCATCGTCAGCAGACCCGAGGCTCATTCCAACTGAGCGCCCTCATCCTAGGAGCTTATCTTCTCTCCTATCGTACAGGAATAAGCCTTTCTCCCTCCCTCTCTCTCTCTCTCTCTCTGTTTGCTTAATTCCCCTTCTCTCTCTCTCTCACTCCTCTCTTCACACCTCTCACAAATACCTGTCCACTGCCATTAACTCTTATTCCCATCATCGCCCCCTCTCTTTTTACCTGTTCTTCCCTCCTCTGTTTTTCATCCCTCCTGTGCTTCTTCCTTCCACGTATTTTCCCTTAACCCTCTTTCCTTTACTGTTCTCTTTCTCACTGCCTTCTCTGTGAACGGGGAGAACCTTCATCTATTTCCATACTCTCCTCTCACTGTTAGGGAAGGAGGTAACATCTGAGAAATATTCCTACCTCCATTCAGCTCAGGTAATGGCCAGATGAAGCCAGACTGAAAGGGGCGATGTGACTAATAATCAAGGAGACTCCCTTCTAACTCTTATCTAAGGGTCATCGAATTTAATGCAACCACGATTTAAATATTCAATCCATAACACCGCTTTCACTTCATGTTAAGGCTGCAGTGGGCAAATGACGATGATGATGATGATGATGATGATGATTCGGAGGAGGTGGAGGGGGAAAAGGATGGCGATGATGGCTGGTGGTATAGTTATTCTTTTTTCCTTTGGCAGCAACAAGTGTGTCTGGGGGCAGTTGGAGGGGGCAGGAGGAAGTCTAGGGAAGGAAGAGTGTAATGCCGTGCAGCAGCGAGAATCGAACCCAGGATCTCTGCACCAGCGCAAAACCCCTGCCACCACCGGGCCCATTAACCCCCTGTCTGCTGGGATTACTCTTAGCTGAAGAAAATCGTCTGGTGTTTTCCTAAATAAGTTTTACGTCCACTAAGGGCAGCGGAAGAATTACTCAAAAATGTATCCAAGTATTTCTATCCATCACCAGACGCCTTAACCATGTAAGAGGCGACCACAAATAAATCGCCTCCACGTCGCCCTGTCCTCTGCTATCTGGCTACCCTCCCTCCAACGCACATCCTCTTCTTTTATATCCCTCTCCACTCCAATCCCCCATCTCATCCTCTCTCTCCCTCCCCTACAACTCATACCCTTTTCTCTCACATATCTCTCTACCCCAGCCCCCCATCTCATCTTTTGCCTCCTCTCCTTCCAACTCACACCCCTTCTCTCATATATCTTTCAAATCCATTCCTTCATCTCATCCTGTGTCTCCCTCACATCCTCTCCCCTTTTACTGCGTTGATAATCTGAGGTGAAAAAAAGTCACTTAGTTTCACCTTAAATTAATACCAAAAATATCAACTGAATGAGTTACAGAATTATTTCCAAGGTAACAAGGCAACTACACTCTGTTTACTTTAACCTAGTCCAAAGTTGCCATCTCTCCACCTTGAAAACTGAGGTGTAGCAAAGTGATAAACTCTGGAACATGATGCTGGTCAAGGAAAAGTGGTGAGGAAATAGTACCGTAGTGTTACCTCATGCTCCTTTTGATCTGTAGCAAGAATTTGACGTTAGAATATGGTGTTAGTCAAGAAAAAGTCCTATGAAGAGGAGGTAGAGCTTAGTAACTTATTCTGCTATTGAACTACGGGAAATAAGCTCTAAAAATGCTTTGGAAAGGATGTAGAGCCGTATTAGTGTCATATTCCACCGATGAGCTATAGGAAGCAATTTGCAAAAGTGTTATGCAACGAGGCGGAACTACAGCATACTATTAACTTATTCCACTTCTGAGCTAAGGAAATAAGCTGCAGAAGGACACAACTCTCCCCAAGGCAAAGGCGAAGGAACTATAAAATGAACACGTTGCTAATTATGCACAACGGGAGAGACTAAAATGAACTTCGTGAGGCATACTAAACAGACTATACAAGGATCACTGTATAAGTGTGTGTGTGTGTGTGTGTGTGTGTGTGTGCGTGTGTGTGTGTGTGTGTGTGTGTGTGTCATTGAGGTAGATAAACACCGCTTCCACAGTTGCTATATTTCACTAAGACGCTAAGCTACAAATATTAATAGCCCTCTAAGGCAGTGGTTCTCGATTCCTTCACCTCATTGTCCCCTTAAGAATCTCCCTCTCCCTTTCTCTCTCTCTCTCTCTCTCTCTCTCTCCCTCCAAAAACCTACACTATCATTACCGTTAGCAGACGCACACACTTTGGCCCGTATTGTTTCTAAACAAAACGGATTATAAGGAAATGAATTCTGGATATCTAGAAGAAGAATTGTTTTAGCCATGGATTCAGGAAGGAACTTTCCATTTGTATATTTCATGTCGGCAATCAGAATTAATTTGACAGCTACTAGGATATATTACAGCTTAATAATAGTCCCGATGGTAAATAAATAGGATGAATTTTTTAATAATTATATGTACAACTCAAGTACTGCAACTGAACTACACTGCGTATGTACTATCCTCCAAAAGTCCACTTAGGGTCACCCGAGCTCAAATAAACCTTTCAATCCTTCCAGACCTTTCAGTTACTCACAAAACGAGCAACACATAGGCTTCTATAACAGCGCTGTGTAAGTCGAAGCAGTTCAGTCTGCATTAAGGCTGTATTTAAGATTATCATGGGCACTAGAGAGGGAACTTGACATCCCACGCCCCACCCCTCCCTGCCTGCACCATCCAACCCTTGCTTGCGGCTTATGACAGCTGATTATTTTACAACAACGAACACTGCAGTCAATCCATCACTCAATCAAGTAAACGTGAATTTCTGAAGCTCTTAAAGTGACACCAAGACTCCTTTGATACTCCAATTTCCAGGATATCAATTCTGGGGTTATTGTATAAGGAACAGTTCCATACTCAGAGACATTTTGCTAATATGCTACCGACCAATAGAGAATGTTCACGCGAGGTCATCAGTAATATCCGCCATTACACAGAGAGTAAACCGTAAAGGAAGCTGTTCGTCTTACACTCTCTGCATGAAAATAATGTGTGCTCCTGGGTCCGCGGCTGTCATGATAGGAAGAGCTACGAGAAACACTTGCAGCGCTACAGGTTAGCGAGGATAGTACGAAGTCAGGGAGAAAACACTTTAAAACCGAATGAAAGGAGAGGAGACGCCTAGGGTTTGCTCAACTGAATTTTGCTACTAATCAGGATCTGTTCAGCTCATTTTGTCTCGGGTAAGTAAACGTGTTATTTTTGCTCGTTTCCTGGAGTGTTTAGCGGTCATTTATCTGAAGGGCAGTATGGTTGCACACCTGGGATGGCGGGGACTTGCAATAGCCTGGTCTCCACAAATGAGCAATCCTGGGCTCCCCATCCAGACCCTTGGCCTTCCCATTGCCCCCTCCTCTCTCATTTGCGGTTTTGGATCAAGTCAATACATCGCACTTAAACAGAAAGTCTAGTGCCTTAAACCGCAGGATACAAATCATCTCTTGTAAGCTTCAGGACCTGCATGACTTTTGAGCGTTTGCTGTGTGTGGCCTTGGTGAGAATATCAAATTATTAACACTGTGTGGGCAATTTATCCCAGGAAACACGTCCCAGTCACTGGACAAGTTGGCCATTACGTACGGATCTTTACCAGTTAGCATTTTTATCAGCTTAGCACTCCTCTTTTTGTTTACAGGAATCATTGTCCACAATAGGAGCTCTGAATCGACTGTTCTATGCCTGGGAATTCTAGACATTGTAGCAACTGAATTTGTTTACGAGACTCTATATTCTTTCAGTTCAGAGTTATGCTGGTCTTCCTGTGTAATGGTGGAACACCCAGGTTGATGACGTCAGTGGTAACCCTCTGTCCCACCGTGTCGCTAGCATCCCACGACCGGATATTTCTCTCCCCTTCCCTCCCCCTTCCGATAACGACGCTGGGATAAAAAGAATGAACACAACTCAGTCCACCCGTTATTTTACATTTTCTTTGTGAGTGAACTTACAGAGAAGGAAGTTATAGGGTACACTCACCTATTTTCGTAGAC
This sequence comes from Birgus latro, assembly GCA_018397915.1. NCBI lineage: Eukaryota > Metazoa > Arthropoda > Malacostraca > Decapoda > Coenobitidae > Birgus > Birgus latro. The sequence goes on from JAGKTI010000908.1 coordinate 33,424, forward strand.
GGAAGCTGCATCATGGTTATCTGATATCTTCGAAGTAAAAAGTATAAACGCAACCCACCTTTTTCCCTCACAATTTATTCTGTCTACCGAACATCCGGCCTGTTTAATGCTGTATGAAAGACCTCCGGTAATGAATGGTCTACAATTTACCTTCATTATACCTTCCAGTGCTGTACCGAGACATCGTTTAAAGTGGCAGCTATCAATACCATATTACGGCCGTCGGAATATGAGGGATCGACACTTGACTTTCGCAATCTAGGGAATGGGGTCAGCATAGACTTCTGTTTAGTCGGGTGGGAGTTTTATCGAGAAGAACAAGGAGGAGCGATATGCCACGGGTATTGGTGAGGAGACAGGGGGGGTCATCTTAATGCAAATGACCTTCGACTTGCTTGCTGAGCCCTGAAGAAGCTCCAATCCATACCTGTCACTCAGATTAACTCTGTTCTGATAGCAGATGGACGGCTCGTTTCAGGGGTAGGTGAGCATAGGACACACTGGGCTGAATACTTTGAGCAGATATTTACGGCAGAACTCCCTAATGGAGGGCATCTTATTTTGCTATCCTCATCTTTATCTCATAGAATTAGATATCATAGGCATATCCTTCTTTGTTACAAACAATACCTTGAGGACCAATAGGCCTGTTGCTGTTTACTTTCCTTTATCCTCCTTTGAATGCCTTTGAGAGCTGCTATAGGCTAATCTGCAACCACTAGCAGCTGTTCCATCAGTCGACGACCCTGTGTTTTAGTTAAGGAAGGTAGTGACTAAACTGAAAAGCGACAGGGTGGCCGGTGATTGTGGCTGGAGTGAAGCCATGATCCAAAGATTTCACGTAGCCATAGAAGTCGTTTGAAGGGTTGGTACTAGTCCACCTGACAGGACAGAGGGTTCAGACATCCCTGTTTGGAAGAGAAAGACGACAGACATGACTGGGGTAATTAGCGTGGAGTTACAGTGATAATGCGCGCCAGGCAAGGTTTGTATTCTTGTGGTCTTCATGAGTAACCGGGGCCATTTGCTGGAGTTTCAGAGGCCTGAATTCATGCCCAGAAAGTCTATGACCGGAATCTTACCACTCTGAGTTTTCGTGGAAATCTGTCGTAATTTTCGGAAAAGGTTGTTTGCAGTCCACCTTGATCTCAAAACACAGAAGGTACTGTCGAGTGTAGGGGTCGGGAGGGACATCAGATTTCTTGCCAGTAAGTTCTGGAATGAGACAGGGTTGTGTTCTTGTCGCCTTACTTTTGAACACATCCCTGGATTGGGTACTGGGTCGGGATGTGAGTTGATGCTGATGTGAAATACCAATTGGCAGTTTTACAGTTACTGTCCTTGACTTTGTTGACGATGTAGTTATCCTTGCGGAGTCGCTGGAAACACTCGACTACTCTCGAGACATTCAGTTACAACGTGAAGCCAGTGGGACTTAGTCTCCTGGGCCAAAACCAAGATCCTGGCATTCGATGGTTTGTTGGGTGATGCAGCACAATGTGTACTGTTCAGCCATGTGGTGAGGACATAGAAGCCTTGGAAAGATTCACTTATCTTGGTAGTGTGATCTTTGACGCAGTATGTCTGGTAATGACAACTCTTGTCGTTTTGCTTGGCCTATAGTGTTATGGATAACGCAAGGACGCCAACTTCAGTCATATAGGCATGTGAAGTGTTTCTTAGACGTTGATCCTGCTCATAAGGTGATATCCGAGTCAATCTGGGGTAGAGGAGACCATGAGCAAAGATACAAAATTCATGGCTGGAGTAAGTCGATCGTTCGTGTTGGGAGAAACTGAGGGGGGAAAAGTACTGTCTAGAGGCTTGCATGGAGAGCCCTTGTGGGTGAGGTCAGAGGGTAAGTGAGGTGCCCCGTGGCGCTCACCTGGAGTGAGTGACTCAGTTGATATCTATGCTCTAAAACAGTTCTTAGATACTCACTGTCTGTTACTACTGTTTCACACTCATTATGCCTCGCAGCGACTTCTGTAACTCGTTGTGGGTCGCAGGCGTACGCACCTCTACCCCCTATTTTTGGTAGACCAATGGTTACTTATAATTAAGTAATGACGCTATTTGGCAAACTATATATAAGAAACTTCTTATTGCATCTGGATTTCTCTGTATTACTGGACTGCTATGATTAAAGTAGATAAAACTTTTTTTTTTTTACTGTTTAATTGCGTTAAGTAGTAAGACCGCTAGGAATCACGCCCCCCATTTCCAAAGTGCTGGATCCGGCACTGGGCTAGTTTATCTAATATTTGCTGTTTAAAGGTTTAGTCACTACTGGACAGAGCTGCTGTACTTATTTCTGGTTTTTCTCCCAGGACTCCTACTCTTTCATTATTAACGGATTTGCACTGGCTCCCAATAAAAGCTAGTACTGAGTTTAAACTCTTTTTAATGACCCTTAATGATCTTAAATCCAGTGAACGTAAATATCTAGTTGAAATCTTATTTCCTCCTGCTACGCGTTCTGAAATTACTTTGCCTAACAGTGATGGTCCTCGATGAACCTAGAGCAGTAAAGGTGTGTCTCTTGGCTTCACGATCCTTAACTTGAGCTCTCAGATTATCTAATAAGTTGCCCATGTCTAAAGCAATGAAGATCTTTGGGGTCATTTAAAAAACTAGCCAAGCCTCCCTTTGCCATGGAAGCCTATGGTCTTGTTGACGATACTTATGGTGTGTTGTTGACCGTTGCTGTGTCGTTAACTTGTGAGGTTGATTGTGAAGCTTTAGAATAAAGAGTATCCACCAAGCTGCAGATAACAACTGAAAAATTAGAGCCATAAAAGAGTGGGAAGGGCCGGCTCTGAAGGTGTGAGAGTTTGGTTCATCTGTCAGCTGCCCCTTGGAGGTGAGACTGAGGTTGTTCAGCAGAGGGCAAGAAGAAGGGATGGAGGCAGTGTATGTGTAGGACAAGCATGTTACTGTTGTTGTTGTGGTAGTTGTTTTTGCTTCTGTTGCTGCTGCGGCCAGAGGTTCAAGTGAAAGTGAACCGGTGTGATTTCAGGCTGAAGTTGCCCTTTTCCTGCCGTCCACCATTCTTCTTTTCAAGGGATAAAAGGAGAGTTGGAGGACATTTTTGTATAACTTCTACTTGGTTATGTCGATGTCATCTGGCTTTCCTCCCCAGCAACAGAACAATCATGAGTGAATAAGATTGCATGATGGGAGATGTGTGGTGTAGATGTGAGCAGACGAGCAGTTGGTGTGAAGCGGCTGTGGTGGCTTCACTATATGCATGCAGGACCAACCACAATATAGCAGTTATTGTTTATGCTCACACTCTAATCCTGTCTCTGGCTGGAGGGGTTACATCCACTGTTTCGCACCTAACGAAGGCAGTAGTTTGATGTTTTACCAGAGTTCATGAGAGCAGTTCACAGTAGCTACTTGTGTTGTCTATTAAAGCCATCGGTTACCATCAACAGGTTTTTGATTCCATGTGACACTGTGGCTGTGACTTTTCAGTTAAGGGAAGGGATAGAGGGTGAGCAGAAATTGCTTTACGAGTATATGTCAGGGAGAAGTTGTGGCGACTTTAGACATTAACTAATTTTGGCTTTGGGTATGAAAGGAACAGAGTGGTGGTGGACCTGCACTACAAGAAGCGTATCATTATATCAAAAGAAAGGAGAGGTACGTGGTATTTCTGTACATGTTCGTGGCTGTGATGAACACTTGAGTAAGCAGTGAGGAGTGATGCACTGTGCAGGAGGGGAATAAACTGCAATGGGCCTTGTTTTGTCCCCCCAAGGCATCGTTCATGGGAAAGCCAAGATGATGTGGACAAAAGCAAGTAGTCTGGGTTGCAACTGTGTCTCTGAGAAAAGTACGTTAATGGCATAAAATTTCGGTAACAGTCAGTCCCAAATCACCCCCTTTGGAGTGTAGGGGCTCGAGGCTAGACTACCGTACTCCACAACACTTAAAGAACAAGCAGCTTACCTTTCCCATGGTGATGTCAGATAGTAAAAAATGGTCCACTTTCCTCTTGGGTACTTGAACTGTGAACACAACACATCACTCCACCTGACACGTCACACCACCATCCGGCTACATGAACTCTGCAAATGCTCGTGACAGGGAATTAAACCAGCCAGTCCAGTACATGAGGCGTAAACAGACTGCAGAGATTAATAGGAAGCGTGAGGGTCAACCACACTCTTTTGCCCACCTTTGAAGTCCCAAGGGTCGTATTTATAAACAGATCCTAACTCTATTTTTACGTAACAGTTACTACAGTATTATCACAGCTCATTTAATTTTTCCGTAATGTTACTTAAATATTTACTCTGATTTGCATGTAAAGTGTTTGGTGGTAATGTTACTTAAATAATTGCTGTGATTTGTTTGTAAAGTGTTTGGTGGCTGTATGACTGAAGGCAAGTGTATGTACAAGCAGCCTTAAGTAAAACGAAGGCTTAGGAGAGTTTATAAGTACGGGGCCAATATCATTCATGAAGTGACCACCAGACTGTGCTAATTGTGCCCCAGGAGAGAGATAAACTGCGTCCCCATCTGTCTTGATAACCTACGTGCAGTCGATAGGCATCAATGTACATGGAGGCTCAAAAGTATGCATAGGAGTAATGATCTTTCCTCAGGTACCCTTATAGAATGTCAGATGTGTTACCTCGAGTTCGCCATAGTAGGAGTGAAACATCCGTAGATTTTTTTTCCGAAGTAATGGCAACCATGGAGAGTGTTTTGTGAATAAGATGTATTACAGCTTGTAAGAAATATAAAAAGTTATTATTTTCCCCATTTGAAGACTTCTGGAGCATCAGCCACCATTACCTGTTAGAGTCAGTCCAGCGATGATCAGGTTATTAAATGGGGAGTGGGGGAAGACAGGATGAAACACTGTCAATTATTAAGCCATTTGATACCGTAACCTCTTTTCATTTTACTCACACTACCGTCAGGCGATTTTGATACGGGATTTTACTCATTTGTAGTATAGAGAGGAGAGGACGATTAAGGGCACATCCATCCCCTTCAGGTAGAAAAGTCCCTCGTTAGCTTAATATAATCGTCTGGAGGCAGGAAGAGCAAAATGAAAAGTACGTCACTGGACTGAAGTGGTTGACGCCTGCAGCTCAAGGATGTATTTCTGAGTTTTTGATGTCTTTGATTTTATTCAGCTTAGGAGAGACTTTTAAAAATGAAAACGTTAGAAATCGTCTTCAGTAGCCCTTTCACTATGAGGGGCTATCCTAACATGACTGAACTATCTATTGCAATGATACTATCTCACGTCATCATCTCAAAAAATACTATAGTTAGGGTTGGGGGGGATTCTCTCAATATTTCACCTTTTCTTTGTCACTTTTCTGCCATGGCTAATATTCCTAAGATGAGAGAGGCTTAGTATGTCTTGCCACCCTTAATCACAAAAGTTCACCTACCATTTCACCTCTTGTCCTCGTCACTTTCCTTGCTGGCTTCCTTAGCTTGGAGAGGCTTCGTATGCTTCCCTGCCCATGAAGCTCACCTGCTATTTCACCTCTTCTACTCGTCACTTTCCTTGCTGGCTGATATTCCATAGCTGAGAGAGGCTTGGTGTGTGTCTCTGGCCAAAGTTGGTACTTTTGGATGCGATGTGTCAGGGAGAAACTAACAAGCACGCCCCAGGAACAGAATGCGAACTTTTTTCCGTGCCTGTACGTTTGGTCACACCTGCAAGTCTGTAAACAGCCCAATTAACCCCTTGATTGCCATAGGGTATAGTGTACTTAATTCTCGGTATCCCCAGACGATTTTATTCAGCCCAGAAGAATCGCTTTCAAACTGGTAGGGTCGGATTTAGCCTTCATTAACCCCTACACTGAGTCGCTCTTCTATAAAAAGAAAAAAGAAAAAAAGAAAAGAAGAAGAAAAAATCGTATAAACCCTGGGAGTGAAGTGCCAGTTAAGGATGTATTGATAACCTTACAAGGGCAACTCCATACAATACCCCCATCGTCCTAATTCATTTTCCAACACTCCAAATGTGTTATATGTATCACGATATGTCATTTCGTTGCTCTGTACACTTGTTTGCTAAGTCAGCACTTGTCAACACTGAGCGTTAATAAATAGCAGCCTCGCCATTATTGCCATACGGTGATAAGAGAAGCCGTGATATTTACCTTTCCGCGGCAGTAATTATTTTCACCGGTCATTAATTATAGCGCTCATGGTTTGGACACTCTGAGCTATTAAAGTCGCCTAATCTGTCTGCCTAAATGATAAACAGATTTTGTCAGCTAAATGATTATGTAATGCAAAGACTTAGTGTTATTTGCTGTGATGGAGTAACAGAACATTTCAGTATTAAACTGTTATATTCACTTTACCTCTTCCAGTAGACTCTGTTTCTTCCACTTTTTCCGTCATATCCTTGGTGCCTGACAGTCAATCTCCAGTCTTTACCTGTGTCTTTAAGCTGAGTTCGCCTTATGGTGACTGCCTTGCGGTATTTTCCCAACAGAAAGCTTTTTAGTTGCTTATTGCCAGGGTTCAGTTCACAGTGTCCTCTGCTTCTTGCACCTCCATGTGTACCTGTGTACAGAGAGACAAATACGAACAGAAGAGACAGAGCCATACTTCGTCTTGGAGATCTGCTGCTGGTGACGCTTGTTTCCTCAGGTAACAGAGTTGAAAAACTTTAAACACACGTCGATTTTATATATTTTTTTCAGTAAGGCAACAAGTTCTTCAGTTAAGTCAAACGTGCCGTTGATGAAACTACCCTGAAATTCAGATGCCGTGTCTGTACAGGATGAAGAGTCTGGCTGCACTGCCACAACTCAGTCGGTGAAAATTTGAAAGTGTCTACTTAAACGTCCATGTTGTCTTACCTGAAGTTAGTGCAAGATGTCCATTAGTGTCCATGACTGACTCTGTGTTGCCCGGCCCAGGTGTGGTGACAGGGATAAACAGTGATCCTCCTTCATTATCTCCGGACACGAACTGCTCTTAAGGGAGTGTCTATCTGAGCCGAGAGTCGCCAGAGTCTTCTCATTATTTTGTCAGAGAAGTTTGGTACCATCCACTGTTAATAAAGATAACAGTGTGATCACCCCCGACCGGCGTTAACAGAAGTAGCGTTGTTTTCACCCCACAGTGACAGTAATTACTCAGCAAAATGTGAAGCTGAATTTCAGTTGACTCTGATGACCCAACACAAACCAACCTATAGTTCCTTCACTTTAGCTTCGTATTTCCCCTTTGGCAACTATTTCATCTACCCCAATGGCGGAGTACTACGGCTCTACATCCATTCCATAGAGCGTCTTCGTGGCCGGCACAAAACTCTAGCGTTATCTATTGATACGCCTCGACTTTCAGGAGAGTTGGGAATTTTAGGGGGAGTAAAGGTGAAAGAGTAACAGTGATTGATGGTGATATGTTTGATGAGTCAGGGGCGGCGGTGGTGCTTGCAGGTGTCTTTAAGATCCACAGGTGGCTACTCAATCACAAGGGCGTGGGTGGAGAATCACGTCATTTACCCTCCTCTCCATACCGTTAATTATTTTCCAGTTTTGCTTGCGACTGAAGTATGTTTTGTGAAGGACTTATGGGGCGTATTTATCTGGTTCTGAAGATTTCCTAACACCTCTTACTTTGCGATTCATTTTGTACGATTCAGTATCCTCTTGTATCGGTATTTAAGTGATGTGAATGGCATGCACTAGAATGTTAAGGTGTAATATGTAAAATAAATCACTAATAGGGAGGTGCAACGAGGCTCACAAC